>WURT03166906.1:0-10572 GCA_009936505.3 Holothuria glaberrima | reverse complement strand
AAATCATTTATTACAACTTTGTGACCAGACACTTTTCACCATTGTGTAGTAATCATATGCAATCCCTTTTCAAAAAACAGTACAATTTCTCACATTTTCAGTAACTGCAGGAAGTGAAACACAAGTAATGAGGCTAATTAGAAGCATCGTCACGCAATGATTTCCTTCAAACTTGTCTCAAAAATAACCGATGTCAACTCAATGAGCCCCTTTAATACTCCTATACAGGCCCGTAGCCAGACGAGGTACTGAAGGGGGTCCGTCGAAAAACCTTCTATGGAGGGCAAAATATTTTTCGGGGAGGGACAAACATACCAAAACTTTAAGGCAATGGAAATCTTTGGTCTTTAAGGGGGAATGTTTCTCCGCTAGCCCCCGCGCTAGGCTTACTCCTAGGTAAAAGCTTCCTGAATTAGGTGTTAATAATGTGTCTTTAACTGTCCTCATTAAGGTCACAGATGCAATTAATATTTACTGGTGAAATTTTACACTCGAATTTAAAGACAAACTGAGGCCAATTGGAGTATTTCAACAATTTATTGATCTAAAGTCATACCTTTGCATCTCCAGTAGAAAAATCACGAAAAGGATAGATATCATCTTCATCATCTGTATCCTGATCATCCGTGTAGTAGAGTATAAAACTCTTCATATAGGCGTCAGATAATGGGCATCCTTGAGTGATGACAGCTTTAACAACGTGAGGTTCCAAAAAAGAAATCTACCAAAAATATTTTAACCTTGCTTAGGGAAGGCATTCAAGGCATACAACATTTAAAAGAGGACTCGTTACAAAAAATTGACCAGAGTTTAAAAATGAACCTCATTGGCCCAACTACCATCTTCACATTGTATTCCCTTATTAAGATTTAAGTTGCTAGAAGTTATTAATAAATTTACAGCAATCCCTGGCAACAATAATGTGCAATGCCATGTGCCATTCTCATGTTAATAACATAAAAAGTAATTGTTGACTATCCTAATCAAAAAGGGAAAACAAATTTGATGAAAATTGCACTGTTGTTTCATTGCATGTTGTATGTCGTGAGATGAGTGGAACAGAAAACGAAATGAACTAAGAGAAGGCGGATGAAAGAAAAGTTAAGATCAGATTAGTTTTCCTTGTTTGTTGGAATTTGAGCAAAGACTATCCCAATTAACTAGAAAGGCTACCTGATATTGCATCCAAATCTGACACACCACGCAGTACATTTCATCTTGGGGACACTAATAACAAAATTTGCTAAACAACTTTGTTGTTGACAAATATAAATTCGCCCTACAAACACGTTTCTGAACGTGCTTAAAACTTATTAATACGGAAACTACGTTTTTAAAACGTTTCCTGGACGTGTTGTGTTTGTCAAGAGTCCTGTATCAAATGTAATTTACGGTTTCCCTTCAATGTAATGAATAATATGTCCCTTGATGACCAAACTTTTTCAACGGTCACGATTACTAACTCCAAAAAATATTAAAACATGTAAACATCAACGACTTCTGTCGGAGATATCAACTGGCTGAAACTTAAAGTATGGTAAAATAAACTGTAGGCCTATATTTTCGGAGAAAGCCTAAGCTTTAAGCAAAATTGAATCCCTGGTATGAGAGGGTGTAACTTTTGCATTTTTGCCTATGGGTTTTAGAGTTCAGGTGAAGAGGTAAGTTTGAAGACACATATTCACAAACACCTTCAAGAGAAGTATAGTTCATAGCTTCTTTCATTGAAGACCCTGGGTCCTGAGGTCGTTAATGTGATGTAATCAGGCCAGTAGCCAGACAAGGTACTAAAGGGGGCTAAATGGCTTCCAGGGGCGAAAAATTTTTAGGGGGCCAAATGTGTAAAAATGTGTTAAGCCAGTGGCAACTTGACCGAAACTTCAAACTTTCTAGGGGGCGAAAAAATTTTCAGGGGGGCTTCACCCCTCCCGTCGTCCCCTTGACGGGGATGGATGTACTCCGCTTTCACAAAACGGTGGAATTTTAAAACCAACTTTTTAGAGCAACTAATGCATATTTGCATTTTGAACTCGCGGTTGGGTGACCGTATTCTTGGCATGCGATCATGAGAGCAGTATTGTGATTTCACTTTACCTATTGAGTGACAACTCATTTTACAGTTTAGATTTTTCTTGAAGCTGATCAAGACAGGCTTTGCTTGTTTTGAATAGAATTACTTGATCATGTATGATAACTGTTTTTCAGCTCGGCTAGAAGGGGCTAAGCACTGAGGGATTGTATTGAAAGCGTCTTACGGCTACAAAGATGGTCAGGTTAAATTGATTTTTTTTAGCAGGGATTAACTCATCAAGGAGCAGAACCACTTTGGGACTAATGTTTGGAAGACGATTGGAGAGTCTTTAAAAAAAGCACTAAACATTCCATGATTATCTTCTCATAGTTTCTTGCCATACACCCATAACGGTAATCAAGTGGCTTTACAACTTGTCAACCGTAGGGACGCCAATATAGTAAGGGACTATGATTATGCTGGTATAACCAGGGAGTTGCTATTTGTCAAATCGCAACTCCCTGATGTAACGTTATCCAATTAAGACTATTTTAAAAATCGATGACTCTCCTCAAGTGCGTTCAATTTTTCAGGTGTGTCAATTTACCTTGGTGGTCATCAAAGCTTCTGAAGCTTGCATGACACAACTGTGAGATCAACTCCCTAGTGAGATGCAGTCCCTTCTGTCAATTAAAGGAAGAAGGCAGTCCCCCCAAGTTTATTTTCAAAAATTTGCTAAATCTTACAGATCTCCTCTTCTTTCTCTCACAAGTATTTTCATAATGTTCCTGTGTAAAATCATTGAATATTTAGGGTAAACCAATGACTTATTCTGCATAAATTTAGGAAATAAGTAACAAAAATATGGTCACATGATTGATAGGAGCCATTCCTAATCTAGTGTACCAGGGTACACCACTTCAAATTGGGGGTGCATTTTCCCTTTCATAATCGATAATTCTATTGGGTGGTCAACAATAGATTTCCGTCTTTCCTTACACACATGCAAGAGTATATACTTGCAATTAAGCGTATAGAATTTAAAGTTGAAAATCTTTTTTGAATACCTGAATCCATGGCTCTGTATCTTTTTTAGGCATATCAGGACTCCAACCAAGTCTGACGTCTGATTGGATGGCAAGAGGCTGAATTCGAGCTCTACTGGGATTATGTTCGGAACCCAAAGCACTGGAAGCAGTAACAGAGGCATCATGGGCTTGAAAGTCTGTCAACCCGGTTGAGAAATCACAGTCTGCAAATAAATTACCTATCCCTCAAACTGATCCAAACACATCCACATTCCGATCGCTTGGAAACTGTTCACAACGGCTTACAGTCATAATATCCTAATGGATCATCGGATGGACAAAATCCGATGCGCCATTGTACATGAATTGAAATTTAAGTAAAGGAAGGGGAAGTTTTAGGAGTACGTCTAGCATAAGTCTACCAGTGCTCATCATCTTAACTGTTAAAAAGTAAAATATTACATGTTTGTTCTAATGACAACGTTATTCTTTCTAGCATCGCCCTTGAACCTTTTAAAGGAGGCCAGGTTCAAATCATCCGTACTACCTATCCCACATTGAGTTTCTTGCTAAAATTTAAATCAATGATTGTCATATTCTAAACGTGCTAGTAGATATTTGCTATCTTAATGATTTATAAATTTCAACGTTACCATCTTGACAACCGAGGAGTTCAAATCTCATCCCAGGGTTGCCATGGGAAGATAGTGGTAAAACTCTGATAGACTCTGCATAGATCCTTGGGTTGAATTCTATAAGTCTGGCACAACGAGACTCAAAATTTCCTTGAAGAAACTTTGAAAAAAAGTAATGAACAAGTAATTTGAATTGTATACTCCAACACTGTATTGTTGTAAAATATTCCTGAAACCCTTCCAATAATCACAGCAAGAAATGAAAACCCTGTTATCTAGTGCTGTTATTTACAAACAAAAGGAGTACAACCTAGCTTGTATTATGACATCAACAAAATCGAAGAGGAAGCCTTTCTCTCTTTAATGGCTTTATTCCGGACTTACGTCTTTTCCAAATCGACTGACCATTGTCACAGTTTTTTTTTATTTTCTTTTGATGTATTTGGACTGGAATGATAGAAGTTGAGTTGGAGCTGTTTCTTGTCAGCCTTATAACTAAAAATAAACTCTCAGTTCACTCCCTGTCAATTACTCTGTTGCTATTATTGCACAAGGTGAAATATATGAATTTGACAGAATTGCTTCGTCCTAGAACTTGAAATTGAATTCACGCTGACAATTTCCTAATTAATAATTATCGGGCAAACTTTACCTAATTTTAATATTTTCTCAAACGTTCCCATCGCTGGTTAAACTTTTTCACCCAACTTTTTTGGAGTGTATGATCGAATGTAAGCTGGCCTAAAGTAAATGAATCTTACCTCCAGTCTTGAAGTGGCGTCACGATGAGAAACAAAGGGATTTTTCGCAGTTTTTGACTGCACGGCTAATTCATATACCCAGTCTGAGTACTCTGGCCCGCATGCTTGGACAACAATGCCTGTGATTATATGCAGTCCTTCCAGGTCGACTTGTATCCACGCTTTGCTATCGAATGGAGCAGGTCTCCAACACGAACTGCTTTCAAATCGAGCAAACCGTGGAGCATAAGCATCTCCTAAGGCGCTTGAAGCCGTAATATTGTCATCGTATATTTGTGGTCGTTTACCCGATTCCGGATTAACATCAAATAAGTCTGCTTTCATGCCTATTGGCAGAGGACATCCGGCTTTGAAAGAAATTAAGGAGCAAACTTAAGTTTGGTATTTTTTCATTCAAAGTTATGTTTGCCTTTACCCTTCAATATTTCAAGAGTTGTCCTTAACATGGAAGTGACATAAACAGAATGATGAATGTCATAATTGGCAAACCAAGACTACGTTAATTTCAACACTTGCTACCAGACCGTCACCCAACTTTTTTGGGTAAAGAAATTTGCAATATTACCAGAAGTGACAATTACATTGGGAGACAGTCTTTGCGGTAGAATATAATTTACGCCAAAAAACAAGCAAACAAGCCAGCAAATGAACGTACCTGGTAAATTTCTTACCAAGAAAGGATCACATTCTGTGAAAAAAAGGAACAAATTGGATGCCATGAATCTATAGCTGAATTGTGAAGCAGGTTGCTTACTCTACATGCTTGTAGCTAGACAAGGTACTGAAGGGAGTGGGATGGCTTCCGGGGGGCAAAAATTTTTTTCAGGGGATCGAATGTGTAAAAATGTATTAAGTCAATGACAATTTGACACTTTGTAGGGAGTCAACGTCTCAATTTCTACTGTAACTAGTTCGGAAGACTTTTCTTTTGAGACTTTCCCGATACGGGGAGGAAAATTTTATCCCGCCGCTGCAGTTTTGCCCGCTCTATCCACAATTCCATGCGGTCTTCGTGTTTATTTTCAAATTGAAATTGCTTTTGGAACCCTCTTGCAAAATTGATCTGTTTAATTTAATGAAATTTAATGTACATTTAATTAGTATACTGTCATAGCTTTCGGAAAGCTACGTCGTAATTGTTGGTTCATCACAATATTTTTGAGAAAACGCAAGTTCTTCATTTATCTTCGTTCTTGCTTAATCTAGTCAATGTTAGGCTAGCAGGCCTGTATACTGGGTTACAGAAGTTTCCCACATAGAAATTTGATATTTTCTCCCAGACAGGAGAATCTCCTACACTGAAAGCAATAATAGTGAACACAAACTCCGCCAAAGTTTTATCGCAGTAAGAAAAGTTCAGCATTATCAACCACTCTGTCCAGCTCTTGACGAGCGTTGGACTGACTTTTTGCATACCTTTGTTAAAAATTAAAAGACTCGATTTGCCTTTTCCGTTTCGCGTGCAAATCACCATCTATAACTGAGCCGTTTGTATGTAAACAAAGGACAAGACTTTGAAAGGACGCCGCTTGATACTGGCACACAAATTAGTGATCAGTTACTTATGAAAACGCGCATGGATAGAGCTATCATTTAGTACGGGTAGATTTAAAGATAACCAGTCGGCTGTATATACTGCAAAGGTACTAATACTCAACAATATATTTTCCACGTTGTTCCCTAACCAGATCAAATCATTAATGTGCCGTTTTTTTCGTTTTTTGAACCGTATTTTGATTACCGTGATTTTTCTTACCATCAAATCACATACTTTGGAGAACCAAAAAGGAATGAAAATGTCAAAAAAAAGTTTTTCTTCCTTATTGATTTAGTAAGGGTGCTTAAATTATAGCTCCGGAATGGAATTTTGACGTCATGAAAATCGAAACTACCGATGATTGTAATGGATCAATCAGCTATCACCGTATCGACTAGTCAGGGTAACCCGACCTCGTTGGCATGCAAAATACGGTCTTTCATACCCCTCGAGGTCAGGGGTATGAATGGCCGTAATATGCATGCCACCGAGGTCGGGTTACACTGACTACGTATCGACCCAATGTACCCAAACCCATAGAGTATAGTACACTGTGTACAGGACCTTATATGTACATGAAATAACGTTGAACTAATATCGTACTGTACATTGTACGTTCGTTCTCTTCGGACCCTATTTATAGTTGCAACTGTCGTAGAATATGTCAGAGAAGGGTTACAGCATCAGACACGAACTCCACAAGGTTTTGTATTCGCAGAGCAGCCTCAACGAAGGGAAAATGTAGAAACCAAGTAAGCTTTCTTAGTCTTAATATTGTTAGGCAGCATACTGCAGAGATGTAGGCCTAATGCTGTGCTTTGTGAAGTAACCGTCGTATACGACGAAGTGTGTTCACACATACACATGTACACATCGTATGCTTGTACAGTACATACATAGCAATGAACTGTCGATGGTGTAACGAATCGGCTCGCAATCGAAGTCAAGAACAGGGCATACTGTGACGTCAGCCAAAATCCTTGGATTCCTACGAGACGACAGGTCATCTTTAAACAGATTAGAATTGAGCGTTTTGTACCGTTCTGATGCACCGAATATCATTGTTCTTTTGAAGATATAAAGTGATTCTGAACTTAAATTCTAATTTGCACTTAATGGGTCATGTCTGAGCGGTCCAAGTTAGGTGTTTTCCCAAAACATATGTAGATGGTAAAGTAATAAACTAAATTTGTTGTTTGTCAAAATATAATGCAGTTTAACGAAAATTATCAATGTTGTGTTGGTCGCTTTTTAAGGTTGAGGGCCTCACTTATAACCTCCAGAGCCTTTGACTATTTTGAAGGTGATCCTGCAGAAAAATTCATCAAACTAAAAATTATTGTGGCTGTAACTCCCATCCCCTGTTCCGACGGCCAGTGCCGACGGCCCTGCCGATGTAGAGGCCTAGTCCGAGTCATTGCCCTTCATGATTCTACGGGGACCGCTAAATCGGTTTCAATACCTGCCCTTTGAGGGTGGCAATATTCGAATACTCCAACACCGACATTTATTTTTCAATAATCCTTAATTATACTCCCTTAAAGTAAGCAAAACCCTTTCAATGCGAAGGCTTTTATCATTTAATTTCTCACTGAACCTTAGCGGTCTTTGAGACAAAACCCGATGAAGTCATAGTAGGAATATGCTATTCAAAACTTCCTGGTTTTAATGGAATTTGTTTTGTAAAAGGTGTCACAGAAGTATTATAGGACTATCTCTTAGTACACTACAAACAAAGATACCTCTCTGTATGTTCACAAAGGTGTCTTCTTCTGGTGAACTGATAAATACATCTTCCGGTGTAACTGTAGTAGGTACAGTATCCGACCACTTACAACTATCAGACTGGAAACCGGTGGTACCCTCATACCTGAACCTAAAGTAAATACCAAACCAGAAAGAATATTTAAATTCCTCAAGTTTTGCGATGTCTACCTATCGATAAAGATTATATATTACAGTAAGATGTACATATAGTTTTCTAGTATTTTACTTCAGCTAATTTGGTAAGACGCACTCGTATTGCAGGCATAGGCATAACGTCAAAATAATTCCTGTCCACATTCTTTGATATGTAATATACCCCAGTTGGACATACAATACAATGAAAAGTAAAGTTCAAAATCATGAAAACTAGCTCAACTCAAAATGCACATTATCCCTCGTGTACAGTTTACTTGAAAATCAGATGCACGTTTCTGGGAAGGCAGAAACTGATTTATATCCTAAGAATGTACTTATTGACTGGATGCTCATAATATCTTTCATGAAACAGTAGTTGAGTGTATGAAGATTTGGCAAAATGGGTGATAGACTAATAAACTAGCATAGATGAAGTGCTGTAGCACCAGGGGTCAAAGTGTTCTTCCCAACCCTTTGATTTATTACCCCACATATCTTCATCTCTGTAAAAGCAAAAATTCTGCCTCTTGCTTTACTCTTATGGTACTTTTCTAACAGTGTAGGTGAGTATCTTTACAAAGTCAAATAAGTCCCTTACGTATATGATCGACAATTGAAACTTTGCTCCTCAATACAAAATCTGGCGCAAGCTGCCTCTGACAATGTGTCTGGATTTTGATTTCCAGCGTCTAAATACCGGTAGCTCATGATGTCGAAAGTAACTTTGGTATAGCGTCGAAACTCCTGTAGATAGTCATTCGTACCTAGGGCGATCAAGAATGCAATAAAAAATAAGGAAAATCCACTTTAACTGTTAGGCTCAGCAAGAAGTAAATACACTGAGGCTTTCCTTTTTCCCTTTGTTTTATGATTTTAGGTATTCGTACCTTAAGATGAAAAAAAAATTGTAACAGAAGAAACTGTTTAAAGGTTAGTATATAATTAATTGTGGAAGAATTGTGAATACCGATGACTTGCATAAAGACCATCTTCATTTTGCACTATCACTAAGAGAAGTGCAATAAAATGATTAGAAGGTCCGACTTATCATTTAAAAGGGGCAAGATCATTCATTCATTTATTCATTCATTCATTCATTCATTCATTCATCATTCATTCATTTATAGATACCCTATCTTTTGTTGTCAAACGTGTTGGTATCGTGTTCAACCAACTTAATCACTGGTAATCCTCCATTTGTGGCTTCCTCAGTTTATCTGTTTAATTAAAGTTGTGTTTTCGTAGATTCTGTATCGCTAATACGGGCTGCCCACTTAGCGACCAAAGTCTTACGAGCTCTTGCGATTCCTTGGGAGCTCTTGCGACTTCAAGAAGATCGCTAAGTAAAATAAAGTGAGAAAATTAGCGATCTTCTCGAGGTCGCAGTAGCTCGCAAGGAATCGCAAGAGCTCGCAAGACGTTGGTCGCTAAGTGGGCAGCCGGCTTAACTTAGTCTAAAAGTAGTATATTTGCTAATTCTAAACGTATGTTTCTTTGTACATTACACTCTCAATTTTGTACTTGCAGGGAAGTTGTTGCTGAAGAAGGTCCAGGGGAACGAAAATTTCAATAAAATTAATTTCCCGAACCTGTATTCTTGTTTGTCAACTAATGTTGTATATATATATATATATACATATAAATGCATGTATATACACACATACACATATACATGTAAAGGTGTAGGAGGAGATCGGAGGTCGAATCTGAAGGCTTTAACGCCAGTAAGTAGTGCCCGCCCCTTCTCCCGAGGGAAAAAGCCCTGTCAGCTCGTGTCATATCATTTCAAACACAAAGTTAGCTACTGTTGTTAAAAATTTGAAAACTGAAATCCGATTCTTACACTTGTCCATAGCGCACAAATTTGTCTCGAGATTACCATGTTCGTTGAAATAAAAGCACCAAGGTTTTTCCCTACCATCTGGATTTCGGCACTGGTTTTCTAGAAAATCTGTAACAGTAAATAAACAATGGAATATATAAGTTATACATATATATATATATATAATATAGGGCAATATTTTCCAAATTTGGACTCATGGCCATTAGGCACTGGGTACATTTACTGATTATATTAATTCAATCTGTCTATTGAGTTTTTTGTAGACCATTGGACTCTAAATGAGAGTTTCTTGACGCCCTAGTACATTTGGAGGAAGGACAAATCCACAAAAAATGTGTTGTCATAGCCTACAGACGGTCACCTTAGTTTACCTACACTCTGAGAACGGACATCCTATTTAATTATAAATCCAACATCCCATTTAGCGTAACTTAACGGTTCAAATGTGTATGCTCTAAGCCGTAATTTTTGGAGAGACGTTTGTGAGTATTTAATCAATAACGGGTATAGTATCATCCAGATCAGTGGTTCTTTAATTTTTTTAGACTACAGCCCCCTTCCACCACCTTGAACTGTCCCAGTGCCCCCTTCCCTATCCCTTCCCTCGTCATACCATGATTACACAAATTATTCAAGATTTCACTAGGGTTACTTCCATCTCTCATTCCATAATTGATCTTATCCTTGTGTCAGACTGTGATAAATTCTGCAGTCTGGTGTTATCCCCTCTGGTATTGGTGATCATGTTTTGACCTTTTGCACCAGAAAGGTCCACAGAGGTCAGATCAATGGTCATAAAACTGTTAAAAGTAGGTCTATGAAAAATTATTCTCCTTCAGTTTTCCAAAATATGTT
>WURT03166895.1:0-10572 GCA_009936505.3 Holothuria glaberrima | reverse complement strand
GCAGAATAACAGGTCAGTGTTTAACCAATCAGAATGCAGGATTCTCAATAACGGATGGCTAGAGGTGGTAGAATCTCTTTTCAAAGACATATAACACTACCCATCATTGAAAATAACAGACAGATAACACACGCAGTCTACTCACATTTAACAGCCCACACAGCAGAGGATCAGACGTTAACTGTTAAAGAAGCATTTAAAAGCCTACACGGTTCGCTTACATTTTACATCACAAAGGACCTCCAAGGCTTAGGAACAAACAATGTGTTCAGCTTTGCAGGCCGATTATATTACATTACTTTGACTAAATTTCTTCACGCCTTTCAAACCTCGGTTTTGATTTTAGAAGGTTGTACGAGTGTAATATTTAACAAATTAATCGGTTTAGGGTGTAATACTGACATATTTCCAGCAGATAACTGTGTCTTCTAAACTAAACATTTGACAGCAATAATTCAAGGTCTCTGCTTTCGTATAGGAGACTGAATAAAGAAATAATAAGTTTTATAGTATCTTGTGTGTTCCTCTTCTAACATAACAGATTGCAGATTTAGCTCAAGTTTATTCATAGTATGAGATAAAAAACGCGAGTGCACAAAGCAGATCTTGATCAAATTGCGCCTCTGAAGTTGTAGACTGTGTACAAAAAGTGTAGCTATTTACTTAACTTTCCTCAAACAAGTTGATGAAGTAGACACGCAGCATTTTCCTCTTGCTCAAACCGGTGATTAACAATCAAAAACAAAAGGAATTGTCTGGCGTAAGCCTGCAAGGCCAAAAATATTGCACAAGAGAATTCGTTCCCTTGAAAGTCGGACAAAATTGTTCTGTCCTTGAAGTCCTTCTTTGTTAAACAACTAAGAAATGCCACATTCTTGCAGATTACATGGTCCAGTGACCGCCTATACTTCTAAAAATCTGCACTCCCAGTCGTTTGTCGGGCTGTGAAAACCTGGTAGAAATTCCAAGGTCATATTGTTGTTTGCAGTTCTCTATTGTTAAAATATTGGCCTAGTCGTAACTCTATCACCCAAGTCATGGCGTCCACTTTCAAGGGGTAGATTTTTCTAATGGTATTTTACAGGTGAATCGTATTAGACAGTGGCGGGCCCGTAGCCAGACAAGGTACTGAAAGGAGGCGAAATGGCTTCCAGAGGGCGAAAATTTTTTCAGGGGGGCCAAATGTGTAAAAATGTATTAAGTCAATGACAATTGGAAACTTCCCTAGAGGGGCGAAAAAAATCATACCCTCCCCTTGGCTACTGGCCTGCACAGGAGTTTTCAACCCGGACGTAACCTGTTGGAGTCACTTTATGCTTTTAAGGGTCATGAGGGGTCTTTAATGAAACACATCATCAATTTATATTCTACAACTTTTCAGTTTTTGTTTACTGAGGGGTAGTAACCTAGTAACCAACAACGTCTGATGCGGTCATGGAGCTAAACATTTGAATACACTATAAACAGCTATCTGAAGGAGACGATGTAGCCCAGTCAAACCGATTCAAGTCACGTCGGCATAGATAATACATGATTTTAAGAAATTCTATAAACAGTTCGATAACTGACTTTGTCCTACGTGTCTATAGTGCAAACACGTTAAGAACGTTGATCCAAAAAGTTTTGCCAGGTTTCCCCAAATCTCATTACACGGAACCATGGTAACTTGGCATACGTCATAGAGTAGTCAACGACTATTTCCGGTCCTTATAGAGGTTCTTCACCTGACGTCATGATGGGCTGGATTTTACTCTTACCGCCATTTTGGGCGTCAAACTTAGTGCACGTGCAGGACCTACACTGTGTAGACACAGTACGTGAAGTGTTTTGTTCCTATATTTTGAAAGAATATTTTATATGAACGATCGATTGTACTTACGTGTACGTGTAGGCCTGTGGGTGGGCTTCATATGTTTGGTTTAAAGACTTCAATAAACTTCTTTAGCCCCCAGCCCCCGCTTCCTACGACTATGTTTTATGATATCTTCATATAATATACAAATTTTATGCATATTTTATTTAGATAGTGAAGGTACTTTGGTGTGTGATGTGTCGGTGCTTTAGTGTGCAGGTGAGGAAAGTGTTTATTATGTAAGAATTTTATTGTCTTTTGATAAAAGAAAGTCAACTTTATTCTGTCATTTATTTAGCGGCTACAGAGTGCTCTTCTGAGACGGGACCCATACCCTCTGACCCCAACCGAAAAAAAGCCTGATGTCTTCTATTTTCTATGTATATGCTCCTTTTAACAGTTTAACAATCATGACACACTATTTCAATTTGACTATCGCTTCTGGGTCGTCTGGGTCATGTTAAGGGACCTATCTGCTTTTTCAGCTCAAGAGGGGACCACGCATGTCATAGTTATGATACTCTGAATCCTAGGCCGTTGATTACGTTCGGTTTGATATAATGCTGGGGAAGCACATCCGTTCAGGAGTAGTTTGTTTGGTTTCAGTTCTAGGACTTAAGAAAGTCTTTCAGCTAAACAAAGTTAGAATAGGCTCATTGCGTTGACGCCTTGAACGACTTTTACTGTCATGAGAAAGGTCCTATCCTGCTACAGTGCTGGCCCGTAGCCAAGGCGGTGGCAGGGGGCTAAGCCCCCGAGGTTTTTTCGCCCCCTAGAAAGTTTCAACTGTTCAAGGTGCCATGGACTTAATAAATTTTTACACATTTGGACCCCTGAAAAAATTTCGCCCCAAGCCATTCCTCCCCCTTCTGTACCTTGTCTGGCTACGAGCCTGCTACAGTGTCAGTTGAAGATATAACAAGTTAAGATTGTAATTTCAGAGCAATATAGCTGTGTAGGTCTACCTATTATGTAATTTTAAAGAAATGCTCGATGTTTATCCTTTCGCACCTTACCAACCTCTGACTTGGTGCAAGGAAGGCAGTAGTCTTTACTTCTAACTTCAGATTTTCCTTTCGAAATTTTGATCTCGAATAGTATTCTCAGGGGACATATGTTTATATGATTCTCTCAAGAAATGTATGAACTTCCTGGAGCTAGTAAAGAGATGAGCAACATACCCACGCTTCACGCCTAGGGATCTCACGTAAAAAGAGAGATTTGATTGGAATTTTAGGAAACAAAAATATTTACAGATCTGGGCATCTTAGTGCCCCATATTTCCCACCGAGCGTGTCTTTCTTAATAATAACATTTATGTCCTTCTAAGTAACGTACGATTAACACACCTCGTGTCTTCAGATATACTGGAGCACACCAGAGGTCAGATAACGGATACATTTCAATCACGTATCAAAATCGGGTAGATGCTTTTTTATTTTCGATTAATGACGTACAAAAGTAGACTTAAACGAGTTTGTTGAACTCGATACCAATGAAATATACACTCTCAAAACGCTCCACATGAATTTGGTCAAATATGTGACCAGAATTAGTTTAAAAATAAACAAAATTGGTTCATTTTTAACCAAAGCTATGGAAATTAATGACCGAATTCTGTGGTTCCGACTAGGTCTATTATTTTTTAAATTCTTTCCAAACAGACCATAATTATACATGACGTCGGCGTGACGTCATGTTGGAGGTCAAAGCTAGATAACGTACTACATAACTTCACACACTGTATCCACGACGTAGCCTGCCCACGCGCACTTAGATGTAGGCGTGTACCTGTCTGGTGCAAGAATTAGCCTTCTGCATTTGTGTTGGTGTAATTTGTTATGCTACGCGCCTTCCTCAACCGTGACAGCATTTTCTGTTCTGTGACGTCAAATGCATAAGTTCTGTCAGTACCAGACACTTTTGGATAGTATATCTTTGTATGCTACACATGTACACTGCATGTAGGCTACTTTCCGTGGTGGGTGACATGCAACTAAAAAGGGGTGTTCTATCAGTTTCTTGTAGATTAAAAACCCACTAATGAAATATCTTGGAATTTTTCCTTATGTCTTATTGTTCTGAAGTTACAATTCTTTACAGTCTGCCAATTACTGGTGACTTCGTTAGCTTCGCAGAAATAATACTTTGTGTTGTTGCACACTGCATGTATTTTGTTTTCAAATTATCTATAAATTTGCTACCAACTAATTTTATAGTGTGGTATATATGGGACAATGACATTTTTCACTTTGACAAGTGGTATTCAAGGCCATGAAATCTTCCTCCATGAAATGGCAGACTCAGAGGCCTAACTATAGCCTTGGAGGGGAACAACAGGGGGATTGAATAAGGGGATACATAACTACGATTAACACGTTCAAGTACTCTTCAAAAAGATCTGAGGACTTTCCTCGTTTTAGAGTGAAAGTGTGATATATACCTGAAAAACAACTTGCTGATTTGCGGAAACATTGGACAATCAAGCTAGCTACATCTTAAAGAACCATCATTAGAAAAGGGTGGAAAAAATTGAACAATAGAAGGCTCCCAATTCTGTATTTAAAAACTAAATTAAATAATGTCAAAACCTTACGCTGTGTATAAGTACTAAAACAGCTAATTTTATCGTAAAAAATCGCCAAAACTAAAACCAAATTACTTAAATCTGGTTGTTTGGTAGCAACGATTTGAAACCAATCACTGGACCATATCTATTGTTTATATTTCATCGTTTAATATATTGACATATTCCTAACATGATGGCGCAGTTCCATGGATTACAGTCGTTCAATATTTATAAACCTTATTCTACTTGTATTAGATCTCAAAGCGTTCGAGCGTGGGTTTAATTTTAATTCTCAAGGTTCGGGTTGGTCAAATCGAAAATTCATTCGAGATGTGAGACAGATTGTTGGCCTAGGCGGTCGCTTTGCTGCAAGGAGGGAACACCGAGTAACGAGTGGGAAAAGCTATAAAGATACGATAACCTTACTGGATGGTATTTAAAACTCTACGGTGTTATTTACAATTCAAAAAGACTTTTACCTGACGTTTTGTCTAGTTTGCGGTGTACTTGTAAGGATTTATACTATTTCATGTCCAGGTAAGTTTTGTTATTCTTGTTTACTTTTTACGTAGTTCATCAGTTTATGACCTAAAGTGGTTCACTCAAAAAAAAAAGGAATTGTGTAAAGTTTGCTAAACAGTTGAAATCTATTGTTTAATTTTGATACACTTACAATTTTTAAGTTTATAGACCATTTGCTGTTTATTTATGTAGTTACTACTTGATGTGTGAGGTCATTGTGACGTTAGTCAGTTCCGGAGATTAGATTCAAAACAAGTTTCATGCGTCAATTAGAAATGGGTTGTTGAGTCAAAAAATGTAGGCTACTATTGTATTTTGGATAATTTGATCAAGGAACGAAATTTAAAAGTTCGCTTAATTGCCT
Organism: Holothuria glaberrima; assembly: GCA_009936505.3. Taxonomy (NCBI): domain Eukaryota; kingdom Metazoa; phylum Echinodermata; class Holothuroidea; order Aspidochirotida; family Holothuriidae; genus Holothuria; species Holothuria glaberrima. The sequence continues at coordinate 5,265 of WURT03166895.1, read as the reverse complement.
GTGTAGTGGGATGTCATACTGAAGTGGAAATTTTTGACTGTGGTGTATAAGTATTTGCACGATGATAAAATAAGTGAAATAAGGGACCAATCTTCATTGGGATTGAAAGATTTCAATCCAGTAGAGTCATCCTCACTCTTTTAGAGCGAATATTCAACTTAGATCATCTTAGATCCGACCCTAATTTCACTCATCTGAATTTAGAGAGTAGATACAACTGGAAATAATCAGCGACCTTATGCCGACAAGACGAAAACAACACGTTTCAACACTCTGAAAACAAAAGAGCCAAATTCACTCCAAAAAGAGTGTGCGAAGGGACTACTCCTAGTGTGTGAAGTATCGCTCTATTTGGAGTGAGTTTTACTCCACTCGGGTTGAAATTTACCCTTAATAGGAGTGGTCCCTCAGCACACTCTTTTTGGAGTGAATTTCGCTCTTTTGGTTTAAGAGTTACACTTACTATGAAAACACCTCCTATTTTTGTAATTTTTTTTAAAATTAGAAATCGTTTTTGATTAGTATTGAATACTTGCTTATCATGACGTGGGCATTTCAAAGAGGAAGGTAGTATCACGTGTTATGTGTTGTAAAGAATTTAAAGGTTAAGGGTGAAGGCTCCCTAACCTTAGTTTGGACTGCAGATAAAAGTAAAAATTCGTTCGCTGTATTTCTCCCACGTTCTGTACGTAGTTTCATGTATTTAAGAAATGTCCGAAAGATATTTTAAAAATTGAAAGAAATTTAAGTCATTTACCCTCAAAATTCACTCTGTTAAAAGGCTCTGATCAACTCTGCACCAAAAAGGTACCTGTGTAAATATGTTACTAGATTTGGTTAAAACGTATCATTTTAGTTCAGTTTCTACCAGGTTAAATCAAGAAAAGGATCAGATTAACCATGGTCCATATTTGGGGCTCTTACTCGTACACTTTTTTACCTCGTACTCGTGCCCATTCTCATGAATTATGACCCGGTCCTTCACCAGTACCCATACTCTTGTTCATGGCCTCCTTCTTACATTCGCACCAGTACTTATGAACTGCATGGTATCCGTACCCCTTCATGTAAAATTGGACGCTTTCCCGTACACGTGCCCGCCACTCACGGTTCTGTATTTACACCTCAACGCTGCTGTTTGAGATTACGAAAAATGGGGATTTTAAACTTTCTTCGCCGACAAAATCAAGCTGGCAGCACAAACATATGTTTCAAGATATCTTGGCGTGTGTCACGAAAAGCAGAATTGGGTCACCTTTTTCCAACGTGTGTCTAAGTCCCTGGTGTGTCTAAGGCCTACACTGTATAAAGCAATGTGCTGCACGCTTAAAAACACCGTCCCCCGAGGTAACTCCCTGCATGGACCTTTCTAGGATTAGTGTTGTATCGATATGGCAAGTGGCTGATATTACCGATACCGATATTTCACATCTCAATGTCGGCTGATACCGATCCGATACCGATATCAATGGACGTAAGGCAATATATGTAGCATTCACCGGTTCTTGTTTTTGTACCCGTGCAAACACATCTTTTTCATAAGTCAAAAGAAGAACTTACAGTAAAGCATACTTAAATAATGTAATATTTTTATGAAGTATATATTGGATGAGAAATATCGGTAAGGGAGTATCCGTATTTTAGTTAAATTTTACCGATACAGATACAGGACGAAAATGAGTAATATCAGCCCATATCGGTACTGAATGCCGGTGACCGGTCCCACACTCTCAAGGATCAGTCAACTGATTTTCTAGTGCGTTTTGGTGAATATGATCACTAAACTGAGTAGTCGAAACTTCACAAGGGTCCACACAAAAAATAGCCTCATATTTCGTTAGCTTTTCCAGCACATTGGGTTTCACGGTGTATCCATCTTGGCACACGTAGGATTTTTCGTAGGATAATTTTTGACATGCATACTCCATGACGCGATCTAATAGGAGTGCCAACGTCATGTAGAGGGCAGCATACAAAGAAAATGTTTACCCTAAATACGGCCCGCATAGACTGAAGGAAACTTCACTTGCAAGTACCCACTTAGATTATTCTTAGCATTTACTTGGGTAAAATTAGTCTTGCTCAAGACTTTATTTCACTTTGCGTTCCCCACACGTCGGCTGCGAATCAAACTTACCAGTGCGCCCTCTATAGTCTACTATTGAACTCGCCAGAAGTAGACTTCCCGTCCAGAACTAGATCTGGCGAGTTCAATTTAGAGCGATAAAGAATACTGGTAAGTATAATTTTCAGCCGATGTACGGGGGACACAAAGTGGACTAGAGTCTTAAGCAAGACTAGGTTAAAATCAGCTTCTCCCTCTTAAGGGCGCGGTTCTTTGAATCCACCCATGCTGTAGTTCCGAAACCACCAAAATGTTTCATAGCCACTTTAAGCAAATGAGAAATTCGGGTTGTTCAGGGGAAGCTGGGTGTAGCTACTCCGTTCGGAGGGTATTTTACAATTTTAAAAAGTTGGAAGATGTAAAGTTATGACACTTTCCACACTAAAATTACCTTGCCAAGCAGCAAAAGCAGCATTTCAAGACAACGGTGTAAAAGAACAATTTGCGAGCGAATTGTAAGTCCAGAATACTTTTTATCATTCTCTGATCAATGACAACTTTTTAAAACAACTTTAAAGTCAACCAACAACCTTTGAAAGGGGCTCAAAGATGAATAATATCTTTCTTGCAGTAAGGGAGTCACGTACGTCTATTCATAAGGTGCAATTAAGAAAATATACATTGCGTGATCGGTAAATAATTACCAATTAAGTTTCTTTGCAACAGTGAAAGTTTATGATTTTAACTTTCTCTTCTACCTCCCGATTAAATAAGAAAGTACTCAGCAACCATGGTAACCGGAAGAATATCTGAGCTACGTTAGGACAATTTAATAACACATTTCTGTCTGTTTAATTATACACTAATTGCAATGTTATCCACCCATTTGAATACCGAAAATATCAAACAAATTTGAGTGTATAACCGGAAGTACCACTTTCCTATAATTTTATTTTCCCATTGACGTAACCATGCATATTCATTAACTGAATGCGGTTCGACGCACTTGTATTTGAAGGTAAAACATGCCGTATGGGCTATCATCGATGGCACAAAATTGAAGGGTAGTTCTGAAGTCACGACACTGTTGTTTTAAATTAAATAGAAAAGGCGAAAAACAACAGTTCAACATTCTTCCAAAAGTAGTACCTACTTTTTCAAGGGGACAGGTCATGTCTTCAGCTGAATGTCACCTAGGCAGACAACTTCCTTGAAAATACTTTTTTCTTCTTCCCATCACGACATGACCTGGTTGTATGTGCTTCAAAGGCAAAGTCACAAAGTTTCTTGCTAGAAGCTTCTTTTTATAAAATATGATATATTTTCAACCTTTCCAACTCGCGAGTGCGAATGCACTCACGTCGTATGGTAAACCTGCCAGCGGTTGTGCACTGTAGATTAAGATATTTTCTGATTATGTTATGGTATTGTATTGTTTCGATTGTATCATTTCTAAGGGTTAGGGATTTGTTAGGGATTAGGGTTAGTGCTATTTTTTCGGTCGGTGACATATGTCAAATATTTAGAAATGCATAGGTCATTGTCAAATGGACTTAGTCTACCATTAAAAGTGTTATTTATTTAATACGAAACAAAAGAGAGTTAATGAAGCATATTTTCTGTCCTTTTATTCTTGTCGCCATATTCTTGCCAAAAATAAGTAAAACAATTTATTTCTTTCATTCATTCAAAATATTATTTGTTTACAAGGTCATAGGCCTAAGTTTGATTGCCGTACAGCACAGACAATTTAAGACATTAAAGGACAATTCTCGTCATCCAAAACAGTCCCAGTTTCACAACTAAGCAACTTTTAGCTGATCCAATACCTATATGAAGCTCCTCTTTTCGCAGACACAAACTTATTTTATCGCTTTAGGGCCTAGGCTATGTCCTAGTGGGCATACAAGGCTATAATGTGTAATCTAAACACTCTCTCTGCATTGTGTGGGATGTGAGTTACTCTGCATCATTTGAATTTTCAAACATTGATGTCAATCAAAGAGCAGTAACCAACTGAGAATTTTGATACCACCGCACCAAAAATGTACTTTAGGGTGATGACTGTCTGTCTTTCAGCTTAATGAAAGAGCACTATCGGGCAGTTTATCACCTTTGAGTAGAAATAGCATGTTAAGTATAACATGTCATAGTAATCGCCTTCTGCAGTGTTTAAAAGATTGAACACTTAGGACCATCTCAATCTTTACAGATTTATGAATGTGCGGATTATAGGCTTAATTCCATACATAAAATTTTTAGCTGGTTACCGACAGAGAGAGTTAAGTGGTAAAAATAGAATCACACTAACGGTACGAATTTACAACTGTTTTGTAAAATATTCACTATTTCCATGTTTACAAAATTGTGTATACCTTCTCATGGCCCTATTTGTCCGTCTGTTAAAGCCTTGTAATGCAGTTATCAAGCTGGTAAGCTAGGATTATGGCGAGGAAGGGGGCTTTTAAAAGTGTTGATATCTGAAAATTTGTAGGTTGTATGTAAAAGAACTCGGCCGCGTCCAATCTAAGTTGAATGTTTTGTATTTCAAGGAAGAAACTCTTCCTTCCGGTTTAATGAGATGAGCATCTTATAGGTCTTAAGGGAAATTGTAACCTCTTTCACGACTTACATGTTGTTTTACGATTCTTCGCGCCATAAATCGATAATGCAATGCTTTCTCTATATCAGTGTATCAACGTCGTTGTAACAAGCGCTCTACACCCCAACATCATCTGTGACGAAGCAAGGAAGGGTGGGTTACATAAGTGATGACGCCTCCATATATAATCAGAAAGGGTAGGGTGGGGGTCCTCTACAATGACTGATTCACATGAACTACTGATGTCCTTTTCAGCTGTTTACTGTGATTTATTTCCTTTAATTGAGAGGCCTGACAAAGGTCATTTCAAACTTGTTAAGAGGTTATTTAGCCAAAATGTTTCTTTACGCTACAAGCTAACCAAAAATGACGCTTCGCTTGGACAGCGTCGAGACATTGGCAATCTTCCTACTACAAGAATATTGGCTACGTACTCCACTAATTGAACTCCTCGCTCTGCCAGGAATGGAGCTGCATCCCCAGCCTCGTCCCTCGTGCACGTATGAACATTGGTATGTACGGAAATAAATAAATAAATAAATAAATAAATAAATAAATAAATAAATAAATAAATAAATAAATAAATAAATAAATAAAT
>WURT03166884.1:0-10573 GCA_009936505.3 Holothuria glaberrima | reverse complement strand
GATGATTTATATGGTGCGAATAAGTTCGGTTTTGTTCAAGAGCGTTTAACTACATTATAACTTTTAAGGTGTTAGATGACCGGGCGGTTAAACCTGACAATGGTAATTCCTTTGATAAGGAACGATGTACAATGGTAGATAAAAGTTCTCAATACAGCTCCACTCCAACTTTTGTTAAGTAAAACCTCTGTTGACCAAAACAAAGTTAATGTAAAACGTTACTTTTTGTGAAACGAGGACGGTGCTGAAGTAAAATTCATGGTTTCCACTTCTTAGAAAACATTGCAATATTAGTGGATCGTTAATACTTTTTTCGGTCATTATAAAGCTAAGGTAGATATGAAAAAAAAAGAATGTACCGTTGCTCTCTAGATTGTGCCTGTTTCAGGTTTTAGCCAGAATATGCAGCTAGTATTCAGAACCTACGGCTCAAACGGAATATTGATTTATTAGGAAGTGTACCAAGACGTAGCACAATATTAATGTCATCTTTGAAGGGATAACCTTATCATGAGAGGATGCAAAAATTAAAGCTACCGACTCTAAGATAGGTAAAGCTAAGAGGAGATATGACTGAAGTTTTTGAAATAATTCAGGGTATTTATGACAACACAATAACTTCTTTTATGTTGAGTTTTATGGAACAGTTTCAAAACAGATATATCAAGATGGTACTGTTTTTTATCAAGATGGTACTGTTTTTTTAACTTGAACCTACTTGAAATAAAAATGTCAACTACGGTTTTAGATATGTGGACTGACTTCTCAGCTACAATTGTGGAAGGACTGAGTCTGTTGCAAATGTTGGAATAAAATTTACTGAATCTTTAAAACTTTGAATGTATGATTTGACTTGGGTGCTAGCTGTCCCTTTCACTAACATCAATAATGGTGGATGGAGGACGGGGGTTTGCATGGGGAAATATGCGATAGATGGATGGATGGATGGATGGGTGGGTGGAGAGGATGGACGGGTGGATGGATGGATGGATGGGTGGATGGATGGATGGATGGGTGGATGGATGGATGTATGGATGCATGGATGGATGGATGAATGAGTGAATGAATGAATGAATGAATAAACATAATATAATTGAATAATACTATTGAATGAATGTCTGATTGGCTTGCTTAAAACTTTGTTTTCTTCAAATTCTGATATCACTAGAAACCATCCGTTTTATACGTTTTCTATGACTGCAATTTTCAAATATTTTAGGTCATGTCCGAATACCCCTAGCCCAAATAACACCATAATATTAGGGTTGATTTGAAAAAGAAGTGTACGGTCGTCATTACTACATGGCAGGATATTGGGGATAAGCCTAAACGCTTTCCAGTCCGTGTTAGATATGAAACTGTTGTTCATGTTTTGTTCATATATCCGATTAATTAAAATGTACTGTTACTGGGATGCCATGACCTTACCTAAATAGAGTATTTTTCATTGGAAAGTGACTTATGTAAAATAAAATAATAACTAACTTGGTGTTGTATTATGTGATTTCATTACACAATAACTTGGAAGTATACTGGATATTTACCAACACCTCTTAGTAAACGATGACTTATCTATAATGAACTATACTACGCTGTCCTTATAGCTTTCTTTTTAAGTTTTTGAATAGAACAATGAACAAAAACAATATTCCCTTTTATCAGCGTATTTTTAAGTTTCCGCCATCAATCAAACCGAACACTTTAAATCTGAATGAAAGTTGTTCCTTTTCCTTAAACTTTCTTTATTTCCTGTTACGATTAACTATTAAACAGTAGTAAATTCTTAAAGATTAATTTGATTCAAGCTTAACTACATGGCTAAAATGAATAAGCGAGTTCAATAATTCGACTGCACATGCGCACATCCTCCAAACAGTCGGGATAAACACAACGTACCCGTACCCTCTACAGGTGTTCTAAACTTGAGCAAATTACTAAATTATCCCTTTTTAAACCCGTCGCAAATATAAGAAGGGTTTTTCATGTTGTTTTGTGTCCTGGACTGCATATAAACTGCCTCTTTTGGTAAAAAATTGTATGATAATCTAACACAACGTAGGATGTAGACACTATCTTCGTGCAGTTAGGCTGACCACCTATGGGCGCAGGCATAACGACATAGATAAGTACCGTGCGAAAACTGCGGACCCAAGAACATGAAGGACAGAAGTATACTCTGTGCTGAGCCTAATTTGTTTACCCGGGTGTATCTCACATTCTCATTCGGCATACGCATAATCGAATTCGCTTATTAAAATGTTACATAAAAGTTAAAAATATAAAAAACGTGAAATATTTTCCCTTGTAAGGCATTTCACCAGAAACCGCCCTGATTTGACATGAGCATGACAACAGAGACCATCAACTTCTAAACTGTCAGAACAAAGTCTTGTATTGACGTAGCGGCCAGAAGCGTCTTTCAAAATCTTAGCTCGGTTTTCTAAGTAGTACAAATAAGTTAAGATAATGTTGTAGTCAAGGATGGAACTTTGTCCACTTCCAGTGGTAACTATGCATAGTTGGAATGAGCTTAGTGTTTTTGGTTACATTCCTGTATGATATTAAAGCATAAAGTAGCCTTATCAATAATGTGAGTGCTATACGATGTTCTGATACCATGTTATACTGCTGTAATAATTATATTACTATTCTTCCAAGGGTAAACATGTATCTAGTTTGAAGTCTACCTCACAATCCTCTTAAAAAGCAAACATAATTATACAATAAAAACATAACAGCGTACGGGAATGCCAAAGGTTTCATAAATTAACAGTAAATTGAACCACAAGTTATGGTGATGTTACTGAATATCGCAATGCTGATGGGAAATTGATTGCTACTAATTCGGGAAAAAAGTGTTCATTTGCAAATATAATGCACGAGACATACCGTTAATCTTGACAGTTAGTTCCAAAAAATCCAGGTGCACAACCGTTTGCGCACTCGCCGCTGAAAGGATCACACTTATCGTCATTACAGTGGCATGTGAAGGCACAGTCGGCCTCGAACCTACCCTGTGGACACTCTGTAGATAAGTGAAAACTTTTTATAATCAGACTGATAACGTGTTGGTTTACTGTTGCATACAAATGCAGTATTTTTATCTGATAAACAAGTTATGACCATGGTTTAACTGATGGAAGATATGCAGGGTCAGGAAGTAATGTTTGGAGGGTGAAAAAACAGAGTTGTAGTTATCTATTCCCATTATTCCCCCCCCCCCCCCCCAACCAAATTTACACGTTTCCATCTGACAGCTGTGGAAGTATTCCTAGTCTTTATAACTAATGTCATAAAGAGTGGGAGGATGGATGATATGTTGCCTTACACAACTGCTCGACAGCGGAACAGAACATGCATTCAAAACGAACGGCTCCTAACCTAAACAATTTTCGAACTTGACTAAACAGAGGCTTATTTTTAAATCCCCAATTTGAAATTCCGTCAGCATCACTGAGTCCAGTCATGCCAAACAAGGCACCAGATATTTCAAGGGTGTTCTAACGGGATTTGTTCCGAAGATCCTGTCGAACGCAAGGCAGCACCATCAATCGCTTAAAACGCCGAATCAACCCCTCATCAACTCCACCTTTAACCAACGAGTTCCTTGTAACCAACAAGGACAGACAGGATTAAATTTGATTATGTCAATGTGACAAAAGGTTAGTTCAGTTCAAAAAAGCTTCAACTAATCAATTTTCTCACGTTAGGAAAGTGTATGGACTCGAAAGATTACATACAAAAAATCTCTTTTTCTAACACCCAAAGAAAAGAATTTAATTGTTAGAGATGTTATACCCTGTAGTTTGAGATTGTTATGAGAGGTGAAATTGTAGGGAACATTTACAGAAAATACAACATGTAGTTGCTACCTTTTATACAGTCGCTTTCATAGAAACCAGCAAAACAGGAACATCCGCCTGGGTCATTCGCGCAAACACGGATACCTTTGCCTCTGGTGTTACCCGGGAAAAACGTCTCGACTCTGAACTCGGCAGAGCTCCCGAACTGGCCAGGGGGCAAAGCTATTGGAAAACAGGCAAACTACAGATAGTTAATGAAGATATGAATCACGAAGCATAAATGATCACTATATCTTGCCAGGAGGAAGTTCTAAATGTACTGTAGTCTCAAAATTAGAAAGCTTTAAAGTAAACTTGCGGTGAACACACAGTTTAGAATCTTTTATCAATTTTAACTTCTAAGGAATTTTGACCTTAACAAAATCAGTGTTGTTCTTTGTCACAATGTAGGCTTTTGTCCCTAACTGCTAGTTATGAGATTCATCACTGCTTCCCGTTTTGTGATATCGAAATTCCACTCTTTGCAGTTAAATTTGTTGACCTCACATGCCCTCTGACATAATCAAAAGTAATGAGTTCCTTAACAGTTAATCAGTTAATATAGAGCATCCACACTTTAATTATAAGATCCCACCACGCTTTCCACCTGGAGATATCTCTTATACAAAGTGTTCACATTAAAAAATTCAGAAACATTTCACCTACTACCACAACAGATAGGTTAGTCCACTCAAAATTATATTCCCTTTGGTTACCTTCCCCTCCTTGGCATATTATGTTTACAGGGTTTTTTTACAGTTGGACAACTGGCGACCACAGGTAGCGTTCGACCTCCACCGACTAAAAGAAGAGAGTTCGTGTACTTGATTTAGAATATCTGCCGGCCGAATAAGGAATTCCAAAAGGTCATATCTTTTGAACAAATATTTACTAGTTGACATCCAGTGAACGCAAATGACATTTGACCTTTACCAGAACAATAAGCTCTTTTTAATCAACATGGGACATCCAAATGTTACATACGAAATATTTCAAGGGTACCCGAGCCCTTTCTCTTTTAGAGTTTTACCAGTTTGATTTCATTTGACCTTAAATGACCTTCGACCCAAACCCAAAGCGCTTTTTTTCGTGAAATAGTTGTGAAGCATTGATATGCTCAGCAATAAATCCTCCAATGCTATTTAGCCTGACAAACGTAAATTCACACCCACGCACCACGGTGATTGCATTTTGTCATTGGGAACTTTGAGCACTATATCTTACCTTGTTAATGTAAATGTATGTTTTCAGATAAATAAAATAGAGGACTTGGAGGGAAAGAGGGATCGCCTTAAGATTAGCAGATACTGATTTTAATGATTTAGTATCTTTACGGCTAGATAGAATGAAACATTATGATGACAAAAATTAATCAAGAACCACCAACATATCGATTTCTTTCACGAACTAGTTTATGCAGGCAATATGTAGTCACTCATAAACTCACCTATTTCGCACGTCACTCCAGCGAAACCAGGAGGACAAATACAAACGCGGGTGACTGGATCAAAAGTACCCCGTTGATACAAACAGTTATCGATGTATCGCCACAAGTTCCATCGGCTGGGTTTGGGAACTGGGTTCCCACAGGACATGCTGCATAGTACAAAGGTACAAAGGTGAGGTGTTTTGTGTGATGCGGTTACTAAACATTAACAAAATTGCATAAACATGTCAGCAACTTTAATTCAGTAGTTTCATGGTTGAAATATCACAAACGTAGACAGTCAGTATGTTTTCGTTTTTAGGTCTTTTGTTTAATTCTACGAACATAAAATGTATATGATACAGAGCTTATCGATATGTATCATTTGGCAAAGTTACGTCCGTGATTAGATTTTGTAACACTTTTCTTCCACCATAATTTTACAGTGTAACTCTATTTTGATTATAAGAAAAGAAGAAAGTTTAGCAAAATACTGGAACCTTACTCTAAAAGCCTGTTTGTACCTCATGTTTTCCCTTACACTCGACAATATAGGTCACTAATAATAAATGTGAACAAATAGATTGGCCTTTATTAGCAAAGTCTAAAATATTATAATTTCACTGTAATCTGATTGCCTTCCGATACAAGTTTTTTTGTGAAAATACTCATAAACACTGTGGATTTGTAGACCACTATACTGTACAATGAGGTTGTTTACATATGTTCAAAATATTGTTATACGTTTATCATTGACGCTAGCTCATGAACACCCGCATATGCAGGATCGTACCCATTAGGGTAGTGGCTTCAACTTCTGTCAAACGCCGAGTGTGCCGACCTATGAAACAATGTATCAAATATCCATTTTTCTCCGATCGGGGGATACGCGCTTGATAAATTGAATTGCCCACCTACCTGCACTTTTACATAACATCAGCTCGCTTTTGGGGCACGGGGGTCCGCCTTAGCTCCCCTGGCTCAAATATGACAGTATAGAACTTAGCGATACCAATACAAATATTTATAAAGTGTGTTGACAACGTGGTATTTTCAGTATTTAAGTGAAGCTTCATCGATTTTAAATGTTACAGTAAATATAAGCGAGTTCATTTTAAGGTGTAAGCAAACTTGAGGCTCATTTTCTGTTTGGGAGAAAAGGCAATAACTTGCCAGCGTAAAACACGTCTGAGTTTCCTTTAACCAACCAGCTGAAGTAAATTAAAGACAACTCAAGGATTACGGCAATACTCGAAAATTTTATTGTCATGGGATGATCTATTTAGCCTCAAATTGCTTATTCCATCTCATACTTATTTCTATCCCATGATTGTATTATGTTTCTTTAGTTTACAAGTGGCGTATATAATACAAATATAAGACAAACATGCCATACCCACTAGATAGTCCCATGACGTCACAAGCCTAGTCTACCAATGAGAGGAGCAAGCGCACCCATCGCGGTTTCCAAGATACGCTACAGTACGGACATAAAGTTACCCTGTGAGTAGAATGCTACACTTCTAACCCGTTGCAATTGCACTGAAAACTTGGTCGCCATTATTTTTCCGTCCTGGCGACTAAATATTCATTTTTACAAAATTTTGGTCGCAAAAAACTTGTTTTGTAACGGTATAAAAAAAAAAAAAAAACATTTGTGAAGGATATTCCCCTTGCTGTAATTCCTATGAATTCTGTATAAATTGAGAAAACAATGGTCTTACGTCACTCTCTTCAATTATTTCATCTTTAAGAGAGGTTAAATTATGTATGCACATCTAATTGGTATTAAACTCTCGTCTTAACTATGTAAATAATGTTTTGCGATGTCTTTGCTTCAGCGAAAATAAACATGAACGGAACACATTGACTCTCTGTTAGTCTTAGTCTCATGAAGAAGCGGGTACTAGTCATCTTTATATATAAATTTTGATGTAATTTTCATTACAGTGTATTTGCGGGGTGCTTTGAGACTGGGTCTTAAGGTTCTTTTGCAGAAAAGTTAGTCGGCAAATTTTTTTCGTTACATATAAAGGCTGACGACTACATCACATGGGTTTTTCCGTTGGGGTAGTTCTTTCTCTTCTTTTGACCTTTTCCCTGTGTTTTGATCTTTTGTGTTTTTTTCTTATTGCCACTGTCGAAGCAATTTGTTGTTTGCTTGTTTATAGTTATGTTTTCTCTCTCTACCTCCCCCCTCCCCTCTCTCATTCTCCCTCCCCCCTCTCTCTCTTTGTTCACAGCGAGTGCACGTTCTCACACCCTTCTAGGGTTTTTTGTACTTCCTTTCGCTTATGTATGTACATAAATCCTTTGTAAAAGTTATATTCTTTCTTTGTATGTACACATGTAAAGCGGAAAAACAATAAACGAAACGAAACTTGCTGAAGGTGTTTTTAGTCGCCAGGTTTATTTTTTAGTAGCCATTGCGACCATGGCGATTGGAATTGCAAAGGTTTGTACACTTCTCCCCTCCAGGCGCGTAGCCAGGATTGAGTCATGGGGAGGGTTTTGTTGGAGTGTGACATAGGGGAAGGATATAAGGGGATGGAGCCCCCCTCCCTTTAGGGGAAAATGGCTTTTTAGGTCTTCAGATGCTAAATGGGGCTATGTTTGAGCTTCAAACGTACTGAATTTTATCGAGTCAGCACATTTTCCTCACGACTCTGATAATTTTGCCATTATTTTTTTTTCAAGCTTGGGTCATGGGTAGTTTCAAACCCCCGAACCCTCCCCTTGGCTACGCGCCTGCTCTCTTCTAATATCATAAACTTCTCTCGCACCTGAATTCCACTTTATATTATATCATCGTGGCTTCGTCATTATTAATATCCACTTTCCGTTCCTCCTTTGGATTCCCAGTGACTGACTGACTCCAGCTGTATTCACATCCACTATCTATTATTCTGTGTGAATTTTCAAAGTTTTTGGCTTCTGTACTACCCGTTCTACTTAATTCCCTGTGACTTTGTTCCAGTGACTTTTGGGTACATTCGCACTTCAGTGTTCAACGTTACGCCTACTGGTGTTCTGTTAGTTATATTTAGCCGCCAGTCCTTCCGACATCTTATTACTCATCATAGCAATTTTCTCACTGTTGTGGACATTATCGTGATCATTCCTGGACTGTGGATGGACGACGCTTTATTAATCAACCCTAGTCTAATACGCGAGCCACCTTCTGGAGTCGCCGTTACTATACGCTTCGCGCCGCACTACAATTTCTTCGATTTCCAGACCCTTGTGACACCGACTACGGCCAACCAATTTAAGATACGTTAATCTTTACTTAATCTGGCGCCTTAAGTTACTAATATCACTTGTTTGTTTGCAGTTGAATCCTTGTACACATTCACCTCATTTACACGAAAGGTACACATAGATCAATACATAGTTATTATACAACACTTACGATCTTCTTCCTATCATACATCTTGTGTACTGACAAACTTGAAATCTTTCTGCCGGAACTCGATTTTTTTGCCTTTAATCCCGTAACATTATACATATTGTGATTTCAGTGCAGTGTTTTGAGTCAACTTTGTGCAGAGCAATTAAAAAATAGCAACATAGAAATTTAATGCCCACCGGCTTGAATCACACGGACGAAATCGTACCATCCTCTCGAACAACGGTCTCTGCGGCACAACCGGTAGATACCAACCTCACTACATTTGCTAATAGAAAAGCTGGACTTTCCGTTGTACCGGCTGAGTCGTACTTCTAAGGTCGGGTCGTTCGCCGGGTAGAAGAACCAACGTAACTGGCGAGAGAAGGACGACGCATATGGTGCAACAATCTCTACAGGACTGGAGAGAGCATCGTCGGTGCAGTAAAATTTTACTGGATTTATGTGATGATTTCTCCAGGTACGTAACTTCTTCTCGTTTTGTACTACTGAAATGATATCACCGTTGAACCACAAAAGATTCAGAAGCTGGTTCAAAAGTTTTGGCCTAACGTTTAGCTTAAATTTCTAGCTCAAAAAATGAGATATAATACCGCCGTAAAAGGCGAGGCAGTTCATCGGATGCTGTAACTTAAGAAACACCATAAAGGATGATTACTGAAATACGTAAAAGAAATATCATAGGATAGCTTTACACCTTATGTAATAACCAATATACTCGTAGTAGTTTCCAACCTTCTAAATACTGTGATGATGCTTGAATTTGTGGCAGCATATGCAATCATAGGGTAAACGAAAAGCCATGTATATCTACTCAAATTTGGACCTCTATGTTGTCTTAGTCTTTCCTGTTTTACTGTTTAATAAAGTCGGTTTTTCTCTTTATGCTTTACATGCCACATATATGCCACATATATTGAAACAAAGGTTTCTGTTTGTCAATTAGATGAATGTTCCAAGGGAAGCTAGGGGAGGAATTGGAATCTTTAGCCATTGTTTGAGCTTAAGAAAGTCATCTACTCATGTATTGTTGGGCTGGGGATGGGAATTTTGTAGGCAATTGTTAGTTGGGAAACAGGTCTAGGGCATCTCACCTGGTCATGTTTATTCATTAGGGTTCTGGTTGAGTTGGATGAATAACAAGATTTAATTTGACCAATAGGAATTTGGGAGTTGTCTCTTGGGGGAGTGACTGCATGCAGGAGAACATGCAGTCACAGGGAGGAGAGTCTAGTTAGTTTACTTTTGGAAGTCAGAGGCAGAGGAAGTAGCCTCGGTTTAGTTTAGGGGGTTTATTTTAGTTTAGTTTTTAGTTGGGTTCTGCGTTCTTTAGGTCGACCTGGGATTTCTGTTTGTACTATCTGATTGATTTTCATTTGCTATTTTTCTAAGAAGGAGCTTTCTTTTAACACGGACAAGTAACCGTAAACAGTGTGTTCTTTTTTTTTTGGTGTTCTTGTTTGAAGCCTGGACTTATACAGCCTACTTTTTCTGTTAGTCGCGCCTAGACCCTGCCCCTTCCTCCTGGATTGGCCGTTGGCCCATTACAACACAACAACGGAGGCCAAGGATCACAACCCCCCAACCCCCAAAGAATTTTCGTTACAATTTGGTGTCAGAAGTGGGATCAAAGGTCAACTTCGGGAGGAATATTAGACGCATTTTCAATGGATTTTGAGTGTTTTACCATCAAGGAATCGAACCAGCTGTCAAAATGAAAAATGCAAGACAGCTGCAGGAAGTGGAGGAAATGATGCAGAGGTTACAATATTTTTTGAATTTATTTTTCATTTTAATTTTAATTTCTGTTAACTGTTATTATTTTTAGCTCAACCCGCGAAGTGCGGGTCGAGCTTATGTTATACTGTAGAGGGCAAATGTCTGTCTCACTTTTCA
>WURT03166873.1:0-10573 GCA_009936505.3 Holothuria glaberrima | reverse complement strand
GCGAAAAAACGGATTCCCCTTAACGTTTTCACACACTTTTTATATAGGAATACGTAAACGTGTGGTAACGTCCATTTACAGACACAATCTATATGCTATTACTTCGAAGTCGACGAATTTACGGACACCCATCTGTTAACACGCACGGATGGCAGGCCATTGAAATAAAGTTGTTTATATCTTGAGGACTTTAGGGGGAAATGTATACTTATGTATATTATTTTTTTTTTCGCCTTAAGGTAGGAAAATATAAAGACTTTCGCCTTAAGGGGGGGGGGGATTAGCGTTATATATATATGTATATATATATATATATATTCAGAAAGTATTGTTTTTGCACATGTTTAACAGGTTTCAGGTCAACCAAGGTGGCAAAAATAACAAATCGACCGTCCATATAATTATTATATAATTACAGTACATTGAAATAATGAGAAAAATATTTATCAAAAATATTGTTAACACACTTGCCCTTAATAAATGGCAATGTTTTATTCCAAATAATTAAAAATTATTTTTTAAGAACATTTTTGCTGGAATTCAGGTCAACCAAGACGGCGGAAATAGCAAAATGGCCGCCAAATGGTAAAGATACAATATAGCATAACAATAAGGAAAATAATCCTTAAAGATATTTTCAACACATTTACATCTAAAGTCTGTCCATTTTCTGTTATAAATATTCAAAAAATATTTTTCTGGACTGATCTGAAGGATTCAGGTCAACCAAGATGGCGGAAATAGCAAAATGGCCTCCCATATAATTATCATAATTATATATCGCGAGTCGCAGTCTCAACAATATTTTTTAAGAATTTTTTCTTTAATATTATTTAAAACAAAATATTCATAATGTTTGCCGCCATTTTATTATGGCAGCCATTTTGAATAAGTGAGACCCAATATTTTTACTGTTTCAACTTGATTTCATATTCAAGGGACCCTACGGATTCTTAACAGTATTGGGTCGGAGAGTTGTGGGAGGGGTGCCCGTGAGGTGCCTCTGGCCCATGGCCTATATTCATCATATAAAGAGAAAGGAGCCCATTGTTTTTGGTGGAGATCACGGGTCATTGGAAACCAAAATGTGAAAAAATAGTATATACGCTATCTCAAGGTAGGAAGTCCTTTCATGCTTAGAATGTAGAGTGGAACCCACTGTTTCGGTAGAGGGGCAAATTTATCTGTGGTCACCGGAGGTGAAAGTATTAAAACCTTGTAAATAGCTTGTGAACATGTTATCTCAAGATTAGAAAGAGGGACTTTTTTCATACTTGTTACAAATATTTGTCATACAACTAGAAAGAGCCGTATTATTTTGGTAGTGATAAACAGCCATGTGAGGTTGTGACCTGAGGTAGCTTACAAGTTACGTGTGTGTTGATGGCATAATGCAAAGGGTTCTGCTTCCCATTTTTACAACCCAGGTTTGAATCCAGTCCAGATACTTGAATGTTCTTTTTTCTCTGTTTCCCTTTATTTTTTTATTTTCTTTTACTTGGAACATATATTTGTCAAATGAAGAGGAAGGTTTCTATTGTTTTGGTAGAGACCAGAAGCCACTTTGGATCTTCAGAGGTCAAGAACCAAAAAGCTTTTCAACACCGTATCTCAAGCAGAACATAGCTCTCTTGTTTTAGGGAGATTTCAAAGGCCATCTTAGGTCACCAGCGGTGAAAATACAAGACCTTGTAAAATGCTTGTAAACATAATAGGATACTTCAAGAAGGGAAGTATTAAGGTACTCAAGCTTAGCAAGCGGATGCCCCACAATGACAAAAATCCTTATGTCTTGGTAGAGGTCAAATTTTATTTAGGGTCACTAGAGTTCGTAGTTCGTGTAGTGAAAATTTTGATGACAAGACGTATCATAATCTGTAGTTTTGTTAGGCCTCAATGTGGGCATGCGGATACCCTATATTAAGTTTAATAATTGAAAAATTTGGGTGGCGGTTACAGGTCGTTTCAAGTCAAAATAGGTCAAACTGTAAAAAACTTGAAGGCAGGGGATATAATGTATAGTATGACGACAAACTATGTTGTTTAAAAGAACCACTTTGGTTTCGATTGAGGTCAAAGGTAAGGTGACGTCACCAGAGGTCAAACTTTAAAAACACCGTAAAACCCTGGTATCTTAAGAAGAATAACTTGCAGGGATAAACTTTAGTGATATGAAGCATTTCTTTTGGGCAAAGAATCACTACGTATTATGCACTTTCTGGTCTAAGAATTGCCTACTGCCTATTCAGTTGACGGTTTCCGTACCTCAGATGACTTTTGTCTTCCACCAAAATAATGTTAAAATAAAAAAAAAAAACATGTTTTCTTTCATAATATGGCAAACTTACAAATCAAGTATAGAAGTATACATGATTGCGCTGCCTTGAAATATCGTGTTTACCAGCAATTTTCAAGGTTGTTGCATTTTCACCTCCGGTGATTTCAAATATCCTCTGACCTCCACCTTAAACGAAAAGGCTCATTTCCTCACTACAAAGAATCCATCCGTCAAGTAAGAAAAGTATGAATGTTTCCCACATTGAGATATCGCGCTGCTTTCAATCACCAATTTGTTCAATTCATCTTTCAAGTAAAGTACTCGCAAGCAAGAATATTACTCCTTTTTAACATTTAACGATGCCCAGAGTTTACAGTATACTGTGGATGTGAAATAAAACGTATAGCGAGGAAGTATTACTTGGAAAGTAATGCAGCTTTAAAAGTAAGAAACATTTTACGAAATGATTAGAGATACTTTGTTATTTAAAATTTTTGGGCTATTTTCCTATTATGGAGTTTATTCTGTTTGGAATATAAGATGTGGAAATGTAGTTTTTGCACGAAACAAAAATACGTTACCGAGATAATTTCTTCAAGGTTACTCCAGTTTGTAATATGCAAAGCCTTTTTTGTATTTGGGAAACGTGTCAGAGATTAACACCACAAGTAACCGTTAAGTTACAGATAATCCTCCTCTTTGGTGCTTAATTTCTCCTCAAAATACATTACGTTGTGACACATTTTTTGCTAAAACTGGTGGTTTCTGAATTGCTTTCTTACAGACGTTAAGCAGCAAATATTTACCTACCAGAAAGGTACGTATAACACCACAAATTGTGATTTAACACTGTAATCGCCTAGAATCAACCATATCATTACTAATTTATAACGGAAGATGCGATAGTTTCACCGTAGTCTGTTCTTTTGGAGAGTACTTGGTAAAAATAACTTTCAATTATTAATTTTTCAGATATTTTCTCGTCGATCAAGGCAATATTAGCAGGTTTGTACATCCTCCAGTTTGACAAAAAAGAGAATTGACATCAGAAATATGAAATCTACTGTTAAACTCTCTCCTATCTCTCGAGCTGACTTAGTTGGTATCTGTTTTCAAATAAACTCAAACGATTAAGCTGTCAGAGTTCCGTAGTTCTTCTGACTTAGTATATATTAGACTGCTAATCATTTTTTTCAGAAATATTTACTACATCACATGCTTTTAGCCTAACTGAATAAGCCATTTCACCTTCAACCTATATTCATTTAAATTTTCTCTCAAGTAACTTTTTTAACTTTTGGTTAGGTCAAAGGTTACATTGCAACTTGTAATATTAATCGAAGCAATGAAAAAGATTTATTACTTAACTTGTTAAAGTTTCCCTTAAAGCAATCCACACAAGAGGGACAATGACGAGAGAACAAGCACATGCAAAACTTAAAGTTTCGTTATTGGTTGTCACCTTAACTGTTTTACCTGACAAAACTTACGGACAGCAATGCTACTATCGAGTCACCTCGACTCATGTCGAGTCTTTCTTAAGCTCAAATCGAGTCATTTCAAATCTTTGTAAAGGTTCAAGTCACCTCCGGTCCCAATGGATTTCGGTCTAATTATTCCGAGTCACCTGATCTCTAACACCGAGTCACTTCGAGTCTCTGATTGTGAAAGTTGGGTCAATTGAGTACTTCTTTGAGTGTTTGTGTCCATTATAAATTTAACTGCACACAGATTTGCACTAAAAATTTAAGATTACTGAAAAGAAGTAACCCCTTCAATCATTTTAGGAGGAGCATTGTTAAAGTAAGGTAACTTTCATGTGACTTTTCAGTTGTTCATGCAGGCATTCCGTAATATAAATATGCACAAACACCTAAAAATCATGCCTACCCCCGAACCTAATGTAACCTTTTCACAACAATATCCATAAAACCCAGTGTGCATGTGTAATACAATGATGACATAGCGTAGTCAATATCATGTTTGCACACTACCTTAGCCCAGACCTTTCTTGAACTGGGTCAAGCAAATAGCTCATTTGAATGAATGAATACTAGTATTCGTGCTAGGAAGGTCCAACTCTACACACAATGTACACAAGGGGAGCCTTCTGACTAGCCAGCGTGCACACTAAGTGGTAGAAAGTCTTGTGTTTTTCTGGGCTTAAATAAATCAAAACAGTTAAATTCTTACAACTGGAAGGAGATACTGGTCAATTCTTGTCTCCTGCAGATGCAACGAAATTGCACCACAAACCTTAGTCAGGGTCTTCCTGAGAGAGAAAGTGCCTTCACTTGGTCTTTTCACTTATCTCTCGACGTCAGGTAGCAAAATCTGAAAAAAAAACCTTTCCCCAACCGAAAAAAGTTGGGCAAATCAAAGACAGCTTTTATGAATATTCATGTGTAGGTTTGTCTTATTAAGTAAGAAAACCATGTTTGTTTTATTTAAACCACATCCATTGTATCGAGAAAAAGCGCATCTTTTTCCTTGATCCCAATTCCTTCCAAAAAGTCAAGCACACGAAAAGGAGATAAAACTTGCTTCACATTTTGATGAAAGCTCAACACCTTCTTCATCGAGAATTAACTTTGAAAGTGTTCTTGATTAGTTTAGGGGACTTTGAAAAAAGTGGTTTGGTTACTTAGTCTAATTCTTGATGATCGTAAATTGATCGTTTCTAGGCCTTTTGGCTAAGATCACGTGTAGTATTTGTTGTTTTACCATGATGTATAGGTCTGAAGGTCGTGAGGGTGGTCATGTGTAGTTGAAGGTGTCCCTTGGGGACGTGACTCCTTTGGGGAGCAGAACTCCTTCTGGAGTAAACGTTTTGGTTTTCGCCCATAAGGCTCTTCGCCAGATAATCAAGGGCACTTTGGAAAAAAAGTATCTCTTCTTTACAGCCAGTCAAGAACGGGACCACGCATTACAGACCCTTGATGTAGAGGCCTGAGGGTCAAGGGGCTTGGTCTATGAAGTTTGTGTCCTTTCTGGAACGTACCTCCTTTGGGGAGTAGACCTCCTTCAGGAGTAAACGTTTGGTTTTGCCCCTTGGTTCTTGTAATGCAATGAAACAATGTTTCTTTAGAGGTCTTTGGTTTGCTTTCGACTTTTTTGCTAAGATCATGCGTAGTAAATTTTTTCTGCAAGTCAAGAAAATGAAAACGCATGACACGCCCTTTTTGTAGAAGCCTGAGGGTCGAAAGGTTGGTCACTAAAAGCTAGTTGTCCTTTCGGGGATGTAGCTCTTTCCTTCGTTGACTCGAGACATTACATCTCTGGTTGACAGGTACATGTAAACTGGAAACATTGACCTGCATGTGTTTATATACATTTTGTAAATTTAAAGCTAACACACTTTGGAACTTGCAGCTTTGGCTGCAATGTGGGGAATCTATTTACCGTGATTTAGAGTAACTGGTCTCATGAAAACCAAATTTTGTGTAATTTGAACTGTTGTTATCCTGTATCGGAATTTCGATCGTTTTCAAAGTGGTTCTCTTGTTGTACTGGATTGATTTTCAAAGTAATATTTTCTTTCCAGATTTATCAGAGGTTATTTGGAACAAAGGTATGCATACTATTCTATTTTTTCTTTTGCTGTTTTTCTAAACTTTTGGACCAAATTTGATAAACCTATACCCCGAGATCTTATTTTAGAGCAATGGGAGTAAGAATAGCAATGTGTCTTCCCTCTTTGTTTAATTGTTTTTGTTTTGGGGTGTTCTAAAGGACAAAACATGTTCCGATAGAATTGTTGCATGACTTGCATTCAAATAATTAATATCGATTGCAATCTGTTTAAATGCGTCAAACATGAATTAATCCAGTATATTTAGAGAAGTAAAGGGAGACTATGTTAAGGGAGGTTGTAACGCAGGCAAGGTTGTTTTGTAATCTCAACTGAAAGTTATAACGTAAAAAGAAACTTCACAAACATTGAATTTGATAGCCGATTAAGTTTTCCAAATATCTGTGACATGCTTGTCTAAGCGCAACATTAATCGTACGGTATTAGAAGTGACTTTTCTTTCAACGTTCGAAGACAATTAAGAATGTCATTCAGCGGCAGGGAACAAACAGCATCAATTAAAAAAAGCGTAGTTACGTTCTTCTTGGAAATGTTCACATGACACTCTTTTATTCACGAAAAGGTAATTAAATGATTTTTTTGCACTTTTCAGGTTTTCCATACAGACGATTTCTGCACCTACCAGGTATGATGAACATCGTGACTGAATACTATCTAGCGTATTTTGACAACTTCACTCTGTTAACTATTTCCATAGCTGCTTTACTTTTCAGAAAATTTACCTTCTTGTTTGAACTTTTCTCTCACTTGGAAGTAAAAGGATGTAAGCCCGCCGCTACTCTTCAATTTAAATATCGTACATCGGTTCGATTTTTTTTTTTACTTCTTGCTAAATTCATGGTCCAAATTTGATCAACGTATACCTTTAAGACCTATTTGAGAGCAGTGCAAGGTAGAATTCAAAGTGTCGTCACTATTTTTTTTTTCCTTTTTGGGAGTCCTTAAGGACAAAACATTTCAGGTTTTCCATACAGACGATATGAACACATATCGGGTATGACGAACAGCGTGAATGAATTCTAACGAACGCGTTTTGGCAACGTCACTTTGTCAATTTTTCCTTAGCTGGTTTACTTTCCACAAAGTTGTCTTTTTTGTTGACCGTTATGCCCTGTCTTTAACGTTTTTTTTAAGTTTGACGTTCACAATCTTACGACTATTCTATTTTATTTACATTTTGCTAAATATATGGTCTAAATCTGATGAACATATGCTTTAAATATATTATCTAAGAGCATTGTGAGGTTGAAAGTCTTTCCTCATTTCCTTCCTTCTTGTGTGAACTTTTCTCTCACTTGGAAGTGAAAACCATGTTAAACCGCTGCTACTCTTCAAGTTAAATATCGTACATCGATTCAATTCTTTTTTACTTCTTGCTAAATTCATGGTACAAATTTGATCAACGTGTACGTTAAAGACCTATTTGAGAGCAATGCAAGGTAGAATTCAAAGTGTCGTCATTCTTTTTTTCTTTTTTATTTCCCTTTTTGGGGTCCTTAAGGACAAAACATTTCAGGTTTTCCATACAGACGATATGAACACATATCGGGTATGACGAACAGCGTGAATGAATTCTAACGAACGCGTTTTGGCAACGTCACTTTGTCAATTTTTCCTTAGCTGGTTTACTTTCCACAAAGTTGTCTTTTTTGTTGACCGTTATGCCCTGTCTTTAACGTTTTTTTTAAGTTTGACGTTCACAATCTTACGACTATTCTATTTTATTTACATTTTGCTAAATATATGGTCTAAATCTGATGAACATATGCTTTAAATATATTATCTAAGAGCATTGTGAGGTTGAAAGTCTTTCCTCATTTTGGGTGTGGGGCTTAAAGACAAAAACATGCATGCGATGGAACTGTTGCAACATTTGCATTCTAATAATGAAAATCTATTAAAATCGGTTCAACTAGTGGTTGTTGTAATAGAAAATCTGATTTGTCATTAAAATGATAACAACAAAATTTTAAATGTTTCTTTTTCAGTTGTTTTCTCTAAAATTGCATCTTTGCATCCGGGTGTGTATAAAACTTTTGACACTACGTTAAGAAGAAATGTCGCCAAGAAACACGCTAACTACCTTGATAATTTATTTTACTGAACCTTTTTGACAAATTCCAGTTACTGAATACGAAAATAAAAGTTTGTAATAAAGTCTCTCCTTGTAATAGAGCGATAAATTCATGTTCCAAGTTTACAACTAGCTGTTTTTGCATATAAGACAACGTCAGTCCCCTGATTTGTTTTAATATATAAGGATATTACCTGGTTCAAGGACCTTAGCTAAGATGCCATTGGCAAGAATAAGTAAAATGTGTTTGCACTGCTGTGATTACATATTACGAACTTGGTATCACAATTTGGTATTCAGTTTAAGAGACATATTACTGAACGTAATTAGTGGTTCATACTCTCACAAAATCACAGTCAGGAATTTCAATAACTATACAAATATCGTCCACGCACAGTCAATTTCAATTGTGCGACCGAATATTCTGAACTTTCATTTTTAGATGCAATCATCCATTACAAGAGTAATTGCACAAGACGTCCGTGGTGGTAAGGGTGCCAATGTTGAAAGGAAAACAATATAGCCCATGACAGTTTATACAAAATATGCCAGCGATGCTGTTAAGTACATAGAGTGATGAGAAAAGTTTTGTTTACATTAGTAGAAAACGAGTTGTATGAAAAATGTATGTATCAACTGTTCAATCTTTACTTTCCAGCTATATTAAAAAAGATATCATCCTTCAGTGATGGTTCGTATACCATTTCTTCCTCAAGCGTAATATATGTTTCAAATTACAAAAAGAGAATATGCGTGTTCTTCATCTCAGTTCCCTTCTGAAAAGGAGACAAATAGAAAAAGGATTTAGATACATTTGAGTCTTGTAAAATCGTTTGCCTTTGTGTCCCTAGTAAATCCGGCTTCGATCTCTTATGTTATGATCTGTTTAATTCTAAAAGCAGAGTTTATCTGTACACAAATCTATTAAGAGTTTTTACTTTCCTCCCACATTTCCTTAGAGCGGAATACTAACTTTTCACGCGTAAGATGGCAACACAGTTGAGATGAGATTTGTTTTAAGTCGTTTGCAGCAGTATTTCAGTAACTCCGAAGTTTCCTGATGGTATAGTTCTAGAAAAATGTAATAAGCTAGTATGGCAGATTGTTCAAAGCTTCAGAATTGTGTTCCGTTGTACCTATTGTCGATTCTCCGTTGCAGTTGTAAATACAAAGTAATAAAATATATCCATTTGCTTTTTTCAGATATGTTCTGGAAACTTTCACCTGACGAAAGAGGTACGTGTTTGGTATCAACAGATCTTTTAATTTCTTGCCATATGTAATGAATTTCATTTTTGATTAGTTTACCCAAACATATTGTTGTGCTGTATTATGTTGACTTAACCAAGAAAGGATTTTTATGGTTACGCTGAAACGAGACGAAATGTGCCAGTTCTCTCAATAAGTTAGTTATGGTATTCATCCCGTGCATTAGATGTCATTTTGACTTCATATTTGAAATGAATGGAACATTAAGAAGCGAAGTGCGCTGACCGGCAATAATACTTTTGCTTGTGATTAGAGAAAGGTATTGCTCATATTGTGCATTTCAACACATGTGATCTGCCCTAACTGGCTAATGACATTTGCAGACTCACAGTATGTCAATATTGTTTCCACAGAAGCTCTCAGAATAAGTGGAAAACGTGTACATATTACGTAAAGTTTAAATTTAGTCGTAATAATATCTTTTTACAGAATTGATAAAAGCAATATCATCTTTCAACACAGGTCTGTATTTCAGTTTTACTTTTGACGTACCACGACACGTATTAATGTAAGAACACTGTCTTTAAGTTTATGTTTCTTATTTCTTCTATCAATTTTAAAGGAGGATATCAGAACAGAATATTTCAAATATGCGCGTGCACGTAAAACAGGCATAAATCTAAGGAGGCCAAAAATGCTGCTAATTAGCTTGGAACTGACAAAAAGGATTTTCATGGGGAAAAATACCAAAGATCTTTAACAAATAGGCTTCGCCTATGTTGTATGCATTATGCATGAGGTAGGAGGCTCATCCGTCGGTGCGAGTTACCCACAAAGAGCCCTTTTAAGGTGCGGTTCCGTGTACCTCTCTTGGAAAAATGAGAAGAAGGAACCTTGAAATGCGATTTCTCGATCTTTCAGTGCTTTAAGAACGTACCAGGACAATGAGATTTCTGACATTTTTAGTTTTTTTTATTTGTTAAAATAGGCGAATTTTAGTTGAGGTTTGAAATCTTAAACTGGGCATCTGCCCTTCCCCGTATGATACGGCACTGCATACTAGTTCCATCTTCGGCCCCTGAGTTATAATTTGGCACATGAGAAATTACCAGTGTGCTGCAACTGTGATTAGTCTTTCATTCTGGTGGGCATTGGCGTCCATGTTCTCCATTTTTGTTAAGAACAAAGACACCGGTTGTGGGATGTTTGAGTATATCTTACTTTCCTCAAGAAGCGTTAAGTTGCAAAATACCATATGTAAACAGGGTCTGCACACAATACTGAGTTGAAACACAACTCATTTTGCTTCAAATGTATGTGAATTATAATTGTCCATGTCGACCTTCTACCTTTTCCACCTCAATGGTAAAACCGTTGATACTTCCGAAGTAACAATTTGATAATCTTCTACAATGACCCA
>WURT03166840.1:0-10573 GCA_009936505.3 Holothuria glaberrima | reverse complement strand
TTATCTCTTAATACCAGTAAGACCCATTTTATATTTTTTCATCCTTACCAATACTGTTGTAACAAAACAATTGACATAACTTATTGATAATGTTAACACTGTTCAGAAACAATCTATAAAATTCTTAGGTCTCTAACTGATTCCCAGTTAAACTGGAAGGATCATGTTAATGTTATTTGTGGGATGGTGGGTAAAGCTGTTGGAGTTCTATACAAGATAAAAAACATTGTTCCTTGGTGGGTCCTTATAACTCTGTACTATTCACTGATTTTCTCCCAACTATCATATTGTAACATTGTTTGGGGTAATGCCTCTTCACACTCTATCGATAAGCTGTATGTTATGCAAAAGAGAGCAGTCCGCATTATCACCAATTCTAATTTCTTAGTTCATACTTCACCACTTTTCTCTCAGTTGCGGATTCTCAAAATTCATGATATTTCTAAGTATCAGCTTGGTAGCTTCATGAACAAGTACTCCAATCAGTTGCTCCCAGACATTTTTCGTACATGCTTTTCTTTCAACTCTAATGTACATCCCTATCCCACCAGAAGCAATGCTTTCATTCACATTCCTAAAGCAAACACTTTAAGCTATTGTAAGTCCATCCTATTTACTGATGCTACTCTTTGGAACGGTCTCCCAAATACAATAAAAGTGTGTTTATCGACTAGTAGATTTTCTAAGTGCTTTAAGGATTATCTGCTTAACGCATCCAAGGATTAACCTGATAAGTGTTATATGCTCAGTAGTGTTGTATGAATTATTTGATAATTTTCTTCTTCTTATTCTCTTCTTTCTTCTTAAGTAATCCTAATTTCCATCTCACTTTTTCTTTTGTACCCCTATGGCATATGGGGGGGGGGTCTGCCTGTATAAGCTTGTAAGCTTTTCTACACCTCCCCCCACATTAAACTGTTTATGTAAATATTGTATCATAAGTATGTATATAATATAGTGGAAATCTTTCTCAATAAAAAAAAAAAAAATTACAGGAATAGCCAGTATGAATGACGTAAGAGTGATGTAAAGATGAAAACACAGACTATGGAAGCCAGCCACAACAAACCCAAGTAGTATGTAACATAAAGAATTCACACCTTTAAAAAGTGAAAATGCATTATTTGTATTAATAAAGTTCAGGCAAGTCAATCTGATTCTCTGATATTACCCCCACCCACACTCACATCCAAAAATTATGGCTTCCTTTCTTTGCTATCATCTGGTCTGTGGCAAGTTTGGCACAAGTTTTGCAAATTTGATACTGACTTTAAGACAAGGTAGAAGCACTGAATTACTTTCTGGAAAAGATCATTTTCATGTTCTCACATAGAGAGATAGAGCAATATAGGAAATTTGTCATTCTATAGTCTGCTATGCTTCAAATCAACAATTTAAACACCTGTTGAAGAAAAGTAAACGTTGCCTAACAATGTCTTCTAAACCACCAACAACCAAGATTTTAATATCAATACATATCTGAACCATCATCCATGGTCTAAATCATTAAGACAAAAAACACACTCTCCCACCCTCCCTCAGTTTCTACTAGCTCCCAACTTCTTGACAGCAAAACAATGCTACTTTCTCCTGTGTAGAAGGCATCACATTCACCCACCCACACATAATGTGCAATTACATCAGCTTTTCTTTCTCTCTTAAGTCAAGTATAATAGCAATACTTTTTACGGAATCTGTTTGTTTCCATCTGTACTTCTTCTGTCAATCCCCACCAAGGGCTTGTGAATTTTGATAATTCGCCTAAATGCTTGACATTACATTATAAGTTGATTCTCATAAGTTCCCTACCTTGTGCACTGTTCACTGCTTTCTTGAATGTTAAAAATTTCTTGAAAAATTATCGAAGTAAAGAGAAACACAGCATGCCTCAGTAATAATGCATTCCTGGAATATTATCAGATGTCTTTATATTATGTCATATTTTGTGTTTTTGTTTGAGTGTGCAATCCATGATTTACAAGCTTCTTTACATGAAAGATCTACCTTACCACACTCAGACATAATAATTCCCTCTTCATATAGTTAAGCCTCCGTTTTTCCAAGACGTCAAGATAACCCTGTAGGCGAGCATAAGTGTAAGGGTAGCAGTAGGCAAACTGATAAGTATCACTGTCTTTGTCAAAACAGAATGCGAAAGACATGACATAGTTCTTTCGGTGATCCGGACAACGGTAGTAATAGACATTTTTTGGAGGGATCCTTTGCCTGTCAAACAAAACAGATGAAAGTACTCCTTGAAAGGGGTTTAAAAAGACACTTTCCAGTAAAGTGAAAAAAAAAAAAAAACAGACGAAAAACTTAAATATTTGAAAGCAATACAGAATATATACCTTTCAATACAAAGAAGTATCAAACTGTAAATTCATAAATACATCTGTAACGGTATAAAGTTTGCACGATGTACCATAACATAAAAAATAAACATACATAACACCTGATAATTGACAGGTTCTTTGAAACTCGTACATGATTGAGTACCTTCATCTTCATTAAATTCATAATTTATTTGATAAACCTGAAACAATGGTTCAAGTTTATGTTGAGCTTACATAATAATCACACACTACTGGTAAGAAGGTTGTCTCAAAATTCCAAGTTTCAAAATTCCACGTAAATGGTGAAGGGTACATGCATCTGCATTCTTAGAACAATATATTATCAGAGAGGAAATTCATAAGTGCCAATTGCAGCATAAAACCATGCTCTGTATTGTAGCAAAGTGCCATAAATCTTTCTTTCATATCTACACCTTATCTCAACATTATTCATCTTTTTTTATGCTCGCTTTTTTATTTTTTATTTTAGGTTTGTAACAGGTTTGAGACTTCAAAAATATGGCATTTCTTCCAGAGAAAGTTGGTAAAAATTATTCCAAGAGCCATAATTTATTTAAACTGGTTCACTTTGTGACCTCTTGATCCTTCTAAAAGTTCCCAACAAAAGCTTTATACCCAGGTTAGGATTTTAAGCTTAATCTGCTCTTTCACGACAGAAGATTATATACTTACTTCAAATTATTTATTTTAAGATCTGAGGCCATAAAAATGTCACACCTGTCCACATGGTGTTGAAAAACATTAAAAGTAGCTGTAATTCCTGTCAAAATCCATCAAATACTGACCATTTTACAAGAGAGTTTCTGCTTTGTACTATTATTATGAATAACCATGAGCCTCATATGCAAATATGGAAAAAAGAATTCATGGGGTATGTGTTATGTTATCCTCTGCTTATTAACCTTCATTCCAAGGACATTTGAAATGGTGGCATCCCCTGTGGTATTTATTTTGGAAGTAGATATTTAATACTACTATGAAAATGTCCACATCAAATAAAAAAAAAAAAACTAGAAACAAGCTAATTAGTAACTACCAGATAATTTATAAAGGCCACCAAAAGAAATACAGACACTGTGTAACACTCCACATCATACTTTTTGCATAGCTTATGAGAAATTCCAGGAATGATGACACTTTGAAGAGGTTTATATTGTTAAATGAACAGTTAAGAAAATGTTTCCAAGGGGGGTTTTCATCAGGGATTATCAAAACTGTTTCGGTCATGTCCATTATAAAAATAAATACAGTTTTATCAACTGTTTCATATTATACCTCAAAAACTGTATTTTTTATTGTTTTTCTTTTTTGGAAAAAAAAGTCTTGGACCCTAGGTAAGATATTCCACCACTCCCTCTACCCAGGAGGTTAACTGATAACAGCAGTCTCCAAAATTTTGGATGGTAAGAGGAAACCAGGCTGCAGTCGGGATGGGCCCAATTTGTGAAATCAATTTTGTAGCAAGTGTTCATTATATAACCACTGAGTGATGTACAAGTCAGGGCATTTGAAAAAAATCTGTTGTCATTTTGCTGTGAAAACTCATATTTTAGAGTGACATGTCAATGGATTCAAAGGGAGGAATCGTCGTCCAGGTACAAAAGCCCTTGTAGCTCGAACCTTTTGATGGTCATTGTAAACAATTTTAAAAACAGTTGAAATCAGCCTTGTGCTTGGAGATTGGATAGCTTATACCAATTTTCAACAATCTATAGTAGAGTCACCAAAATGGACCAAATCATGACTGCTAATTGAAGGAGAATATTTGGCAACAAGTTAAATGTAAAGAATGCTATAACATTACAGTGAATGACACTAAAAGAAACAGAAGGATACTTTTGTCTTTTTCACCTTACACTGCTTGATAGAGGATAACTGGTAAAAATACTGAAATTGCATGAATGGCTGGGCTAACACTTTAAAGACATGTCAACCAATAAAGTAACTGATAAAACAAACCTCTTTCAAATGTGTAAAAGTAAAATATCCATCAAAAGCTAAGAAACAGGTTTCTTTTCAATTTTCAAGCCTTTGATAAACCAACTGATGTAACACCCTTGGCCTTCCAGCACACACAAAAATCCTTCCTTTTCTTTATCTTGTGTTATCACATACTTTTCTGTACTAAACAAAATCACAAAGGTCAGGAATGTCCGTAGTTTCACAAGATAGTGAAGGGGGGCAAAATGGCTTTTGGGGGGGGGGCAAAATGGCTTTAGGAGGTCAAGTATGTTAAAATGTTTTAAGTTAATGCCAACTTGAAACTTTGTAAGGGGGCACAACTTTTTTCAAGGGGCAGTCCCCTGCCTCTCCCCCCTTAGCTACTGGCCTGGGAATGTCATAACTGACCATAGCACTTAGATATAATGTCATTTTTTACTGGACCATGTAAACTTGGTATCATGGAGTGATACAGCAAAAACAGAAGCAGTAGGTAATGATGGCTTTTTGCAATACTGTAATTAATTCAAAACATTGTCACAATATTTTGATACTGATGATACTGATGATATTGAAATCTCATTTCAATTGTTTCCTTTAACAGAGGAATGAGAAAGAGAAATGTAGGCTCACAGAAGGATTTTGGTTCTTTACTTTGATGTTAACCTTATTCTTAAAGGGCTATGACAAAACTAGTTCAAAAGGGAAAGAATGAATTGTTAAGAGCCAATTCATTTGCAACTGGAGTTTATGCCATTTTTAAATAAGATGATACGTGGCACACAGAAAAGTAGAAAGGAAACTCTTGTTAACTTTTCCTATTACCTTTGTTCACCTTCTTGTTACCTTTATTCACAAACACTGTCACTTTTTTATTCTACACAATATATCATAGTTTCATTCAGAAATATTGTGGAATTTCATCTACATATCACTCCACAACTACTTATGTTTGCTAAGCCATACTGGTAATCTGACCAAACCTTTAAGACCTACGGTACCGTACTAAATTTTTTATTTGAAAGTTTTAAATGGTAAAGCAGTGAAAATCATGCAAATTGCTAATACCTTAAGCTAAAGCTGTTTCCTGTTGTTACTTAAAAATGGAATAAAAAGCCCTACATTTCTGATCAATTTTCTCAGATTTATCACGAAACCACACTGTATGACTTTTCCCTGCACATTTAGCTATCATATATCAACCAGCGGATTAAGTCTGAGACAACAGATTACAGTTACCATGGATACAAATACGCATGATGGGAATAGGCATAAAATTAGGAAAAATGTGATAATTTGGCCATGCTCTTACATATTAAATGTGGAAAGTACCTAAGCTTTATGGCATGATGATCTTTGAAAACTACTTTGCACCATATAGTATGGATATTGACAAACTGTAAACAAGTTCACAGCTTTTTAAAATTTCAAAGTCTGTTTTTATATTTTTCCCCACTCTTAGAATTTTATACAAATCTCCCAACCCCCCCCCCCCATTCCACCAAAATGTTCACACAAGCATAAATATACATAAGTAGAAGAATGGAAAAAAAAACCAGAAACCCCAAAGGCTTAGTTATTCCTTGCCATAGAAATTGTTAGGATTTTCTTGGGAACTTTTGCTTTTCAACCTCTAATGACCCCAGATGACATTTGACCTCCCCAAAACAAAAAAGTTCTTCCTCCAACCATAAAGCATCCATGTAAAACATATGAAGTCTATCCAAGCTTCCTACACTGAGAAATGTTGAGGTTCTCACACTTTGACTCCAGGTGACCCCAGATGACCTTTGACCTCAACCAAAGACAACATGGTTCCTCTTCTCACCTTAAGGCATACACATACCAATTATACAATCTGTCCAAGCTTCCTACCTTGAGATATCTTCCTAACAAGGTTTTCAGATTTTGACTCCCCATGACTTCAGATGACCTTTGACCTCCACCACAAACAATAGGTTAGATAGATGAAGTTTAACGGCCCAGTTTCCAACCAACTGGTTCAAGTCAAGCTGGCCACGGCCTTTTTTCCAGTTGTGGCTCACTGGCTTGTTTTCCCTTACTCCATTGCTTATGCGGAGCATCACGCACAATGGCAGAAGGTTCCATTTTTAAAGTCTTTGGTATGACTTGACCTGGGAATCGAACCTGGGCCTCCCGCGTGAGAGGCGGATGCTCTAACACAAGACCAAACACGCCGTGTCTCACAAACAATAGGGTTCATCTTCTTACCATAATGCATCCACATACCACATATGATATCTATCCAAGCTTCCTACCTTGAGATATTGTGTTTAAAAAGTTTTCGGCTTTTGACCTCTAGTGACCTCAAATGGCCTTTGACCTCCACCCAAAACCATAGGGTTCTCCCTCTCAACATAAATCTATATTCTAAACATGAAAAGTGTCAGTCATTGCTACCTCGAGATATAGTGTTTACAAGCCATTTACAAGGTTTTTGCAGTTTAACCTTTGGTGACTTCAAATGACTTTGACCTCCACCAAAAACCATAGGGTTCTTCTTCTCAACATGACAAATCTACATACCAAATATGAAAAGTGTCGGTCACTCCTGTCTCAAGATATCGTGTTTACAAGGTTTTTGCTTTTTGACCTCTGGTGACCTCAAATGATCTTTGACCTATACCAAAATAATAGAGTTCTTCCTCTCAACATGTCAAATCTATATACCAAATATGAAAAGTGTTGGTCATTGCTATCTTGAGATATTGTGTTTACAAGCTAGGCATCACATACACACACACACAAGTAGGTTTTACATACAAACCGAGGACCTCATTTCTATCTCCTTTGTGTTTGCTTTCTTAACCCTAGCCATAACAATAGACTGTCTATTGTTGAAACTTTCGAGGACTTGAGAAATCTATCGAATTATTTTCAGAGGACCTGAAATCCATTGTTTAGGTCCTCGGTCTGAATGCCAAACAAACTCACGTATACACGCACACACACATACACACACACACGTGGCCATCACATAGATTCCTTGCCTGCCTTAGGCAAGGGATCAAAAAGGTGCAGCCAACTTTCTGTCGCTCTAATAATGACCTAGAGGTATCTCTCTTCCAGACCATGGTACTTCTCAGTTTCTCTATCTACTGCGTCTCTATTGAAAATCACTCCATACACACTGCATAGTATTTAGTATATCTAAAAATAATACACCAAAAGCAAAACCACAAAACATGGAGCTAATGCACAGCAATAAATGACCTCTAACATGCTGAGCCAACAAAAAGTTTTTGTTCAGCTCATCACTAAGAAAGATCTATCAGTGGTACAACCAAATGGCAGAAACCAATGAGAGTAGTTACAGTACAATGGCTAGTAGCAGAAAGTGTGAAAAAGTGTCAGTGGCTCCAAGTACTGTGAAGTGCTAGGAAGGCATGCCGATTAGAATCACTGTTGACTGAAATAGAGGAACCTACAATTGATTTACCATTTTAGCATATATACCCTTTTCTAAATAACACTTACAAATGGATTATGGGATATAGATTCGGTGTGTGTTGTCTATGGCACTTTACTGTGACCAAAAATGATGCACGCCAAAATTCTATCCCACAATCCTTTGTACTTGCTATTTGGAAAAGGGTCTGTAGCAGATTTTATTGAGTATGTCATGCATATGAAAGAAGCTTGGGAACAGGGCATGAAACATCACAGTAGTGGCCCTAGCACTTAGCTAGCCCACTGATAATACTCCGAGCTCCCATCATGCATAGCAATCATCAAAGTCTGCTACTGGGCAACTATATAGGCATTCCCTTTGGGAACAGCTACTGACTGAGGTGAACATCTCTAGATTTTCAAACTTAGTCCACAAGACCATAAAAAGCATTTGCTTAGAGCCATTTCATCATAGCACTCTTTGTTATAACTTGGATTCAAATTCATCTTCTGAGCAGTTGCCTCAATAATCTACTACAAATTGAGTTTAAACACAAAACAAATAAGTCAATCCTGCTCCATACCCCCTGTGAGAACCTCTAATTAAGGTTCTCTAAAACAACAATGATGTACAGTAAACAGAACGTGTAGTAACAAAAGTATCAATATTACCATTTCAATTACGAACAAATTTATAGTGGGGTGGGGTAGAGGGAGAAGTAAACCACTTTGATTACTGTACACTAGCATGTATATAAACAATCAAGGTGAATTCAGTTGTTCTACATACAAGATGGATGCCATTAATATACCATCACTAATGAGTTACTATTAAGAAGATACAGTTTCTCCTCAGATTTTAATATTTCGTATGCCCAAAGTGGAAACTACAAAGTCAGCCACCACACTCCTTGTCAAATGGGTGTAAGACAGCATTTAACCTTAAGTACCATGATTTTCAGGGAACACGCATGTTTTTGTAATCATTTCAGCAATACCTTAAAGATAAAGACAGCATTATCACCATCTGCACCATCTGCAACATCTTTAAAAAGTTCAATTCCCTCTTCCAAGACCGTTTAAATTTTCCCAACTAAGTCTATTTAAACCTTCTCCAATTTAAAAACTTAACTTTTTTGGCAACTCAAAAAACAAGGGCCTGTGTTATAAATGAAGTTTAATTGCCAAAGGCCACATACTGCTTAGTACAATACTGTGTGCATGATGGATCCCACACTGTACATATCAAATTTCACTTACCTTTACATGTAAATCAATCCCCAATAATGAATACAAACACCAATTATATCAGGATATATTTAGGGCATACAAGTGTTACTATACTACGTTAACCACTTACAGGTCAGCAAGCATGGACCACATAGTATGCACACTGGCCTTACCACTTTCCAGCATACAGCAGGACTGAGTAATACATGGGGATTCGAGGGTTACAAATCGATAAACTTCAGTAAATGCTGAAAACCACCAACTTTTCACTCAGGCTGACTGTGTATAAATAATACATTCTAATAACAACTTTTGTTATGTAACATGTCTGATAACAAACATGAATAATTCCTTAGTGAGGCCACTCATACTTTCAGGCCTCAGAGTGAGCCTTGATCATATTTATCCCCTTGGAAGAATGGAAAACCCCTGTTTAATAGACTGTGAAGGGATTAAAACCTTTGCCTATTTGACACAGAGAAGGAATACAGAATACACTGTAAGAGTGGTAGGGGACTGTACACACTATGTATCACAAGCACAACTTTTCACAGAACTAACGTCATAGTGTATGCCACAATTTAGTAACAATATAAAATGATGTTGCCTTATGGGATATGTATCATAAG
Organism: Holothuria glaberrima; assembly: GCA_009936505.3. NCBI lineage: Eukaryota > Metazoa > Echinodermata > Holothuroidea > Aspidochirotida > Holothuriidae > Holothuria > Holothuria glaberrima. The sequence goes on along the minus strand of WURT03166840.1, from coordinate 1,005 downwards.
ATAGATTTGATTCTTTACGATGCCAATCACTGTCACCCAAATTTGAAAGAGCCTACCCAGGTACACAAAATTATATGAATGGTTACTATAAGCCATGTGACACTATTTTTGTGAATGAATTCTTAAATTTACACATGATAACTCCTATATTTAACTGTGAAATAAAACAAATTGTGAAAAATTAACAGTAAATGGGAAGAAAATAGAAGGAGACAGAGTTCAGATGATTTTTCTTTTTCTTTTTTAAAGTAACACTGGGGTGACCATTTAAGGGGGAAATGTGATTCTTATAAGGTTGTCAAATTTTTTGTCACAGAAAATTAAATCTCTTTTAACTTTGAAACTGAATCTTCTTTGAAGGAAGCAGGAAAACCAAAATTGAACTAAAATGCCTCAATTATACTGCCACTGGTACTTAAATCTGCATTTAGATCAAAGATGGAAAACAAAATCATCCTAAATTTTCATTCATCACAACAATGTTGAGATAAGTCAAAATGTAGACCTGCAAAAGTGATCACAATGCAAATCCTTCTGATAAAAAAGGATTTCAAGCAAATGATGAATCTACTTTGTTAATATAAGAATCATGCTATTGATCAGACAACTTGACTCTGTTTTGACAATTTAATATCAATCTGGTGGTTTAAAGGTGATATTGGTTCACTTGACATCATTGTAAGGCATGCATTGTGACACACACTTGCATAACATGATTATGACAGTCATAAATATTCAGCTACAAGCACCAGCAGTCAACACTGTCGTGAACAATGTCTTCCACACTATTAAATAAATTATTCTTACATGTGCCTTAGGAACAAGTTAATCCTGACAGATGTGACCTCATTATTTTCTATCCCACTTACACTTTCATCCTTAAACGTAAACTGAAGCAAAGCTTACTTGAATATATAGTTGTGTGAACCATGAGTTAGTTAGTTAGTTAGATGAGGTTTAACGGCCCAGTTTCCAACCAATTGGTTCAAGTCGAGCCGGCCACGG
>WURT03166807.1:0-10574 GCA_009936505.3 Holothuria glaberrima | reverse complement strand
TGATGTAATACTGTCACATTTCAAGAATGTGCAAGGATAATTCTTGTTTCATAGTGTATTCAATAATTTCAGTTGATCATAGAGTGTCAACTGTATACTGAGATATTTAGTATGGTGGGTTGGATTGATATACTGAGTGGCAGTAGTTCCTTTTTTCCATTATTTTGTTTGAACCAGGCCCTAAATATCTTTACAATCATCCAGCTTATCAGATATCATTTACTGATAGCTGACCTGCAGATCTCCCAGTCGTACAAGTTTCTCTGTCAGTGGAATCTTACGTTTGCATTGTTTGGTGATTATTTTTAAGATGCTGGTAGGTTTCTATCACCGTGCTTGCCACAGCGATAACTGTGGAAACATAAGCAAGCACAAGAAGTATGCATGTACATCTACACGGCAGTTTAGCTGCATCATAAAAGCTAGAGAGAATTTGTAATGGCCGTTTGGGATGGGCGGCTCAGGGCTTATTAATAACAGCAATAAACAATGCCGTGTTCGTGTGTGTGTGTGTGTGCAATGAAAGGAGGCTATTTTCACTTGGCAGTGGCTATTTTGTTGAATTTGAACCAACCTATGTATGTAGCGAAATGCTCACTGAAGAATGGGCTGCAAAGTGACATATATTATAAAAACTGTAGGCAATTTGAGGTTAATTGTAGTAATTGTTATCAAGTACTCTCAGATAGACAGATTTTTGGTCATTCCTGCTTAGCTTTGTTGAGGTATTTACAAGACAATCTTGACAACCTGCACTCAAATAGCTGTGAAAGGGGAGGATTCATAGCATCCTGAGATATTTTTGGCAATTGTTCAGTCGGAAGATTGCTGAAAGAGAGACAATTTGTAACAATAAAGTAACTGGGCTAGACAGCAATTGCTGTGATTTTCCAGTATTTAAGCAAAGGAGTTGTTACTATTAATAGAATAAAATACAACATTGGGGTTCAAGCGATGCTTTGGTACATATGTTTTTATTTATGGTTAGTGTTTGGAACTAATATAAAAAATGAAGGCTGGCTAAAATTGACTCACAAAAGATTGGTTTAATCAGTGTATGAATATTCAGTGATTTCTTCAAAATTATTGAAGAGAATCACAAAGACCACATACTTTTTTTCTTTAGTTATGTCATCACAACATTTTAATGTTTTTCCTTAATTTCAGTACTGGAGGGTAATTAGCATTAAGCTGTTGCATCAAATACAGGTTGGTGAGTCTATTTCACAAAAATGCCAAAGGGGTTAGGTTCTAGGGCACCCTCTTTAGGTAGGGAAACCCACAGTGCTATTAGCTCTGCCAGATGGTTATTGCAGGCACTAATGGTATACATGTGAAAATAAGAGGCAAGTATTGGAGCTCATAGACTTCCAAATCCAGGGAGTTTTGAAGATTTCAGAGCTACAGTTGGCAGGTCATGACCATAGTATGTTGAACATCCGCCTCATGCAGTGGTATTTAGCAAAGTTTTCCTTAAAACTGAAGAACCTGTGCTGGACAAAACATGGTCACAAAGACTGCCTGCTGCTTTAAAAGTCTTCACGCTTCTTGTGTTGGTATACTCAGGTCCAGTGCTAAGTATGATGTACATTTCTGCAGTTTAAAGGCTGATTTCTTTTAAAGAATGATTCCTAACAGTAGAAGTAATTATCTATGTCTATAATGGCATTCATGTTGTGTAGTTCATCTTTGTCTACAAAAAGATATCAATATTAATTAGCAGGAATATAACAAAGATGTTTTGTCATTGAAACTTGAAAGTTGTGTAGATTACTATTAGGTAGAGATTTAATATGTAGAAATATTTTTAGCTGAATGACTTAAGGAAGATGGATAGAAATTTGTTACAATTGTCCACAGGTTACATTACATTTGGCAGAACTGAAGTATAATGTGTTTACAGATTGTACATAGTTTAGAAAGTGAAATTTTGCTCAACTCCTCATGTGCAGTACGTGCAGGAACCGCGTTCATTGGCAGGCAATGTAGCCAAACTAGTTTTCTTCTGTTTAGGAAAAGTTTAAATGAATAGCAAAATAGAAAAGTTACAGTAAGAGGAGTTTTTTGCTCTAAAAGTCAGTTATCATATAGTCTCGAATGATCGTGAACATACTGTCTCTGTCAGTATGCCTTTCATTTTTTACAGCCATAGACCCTTTTCTAATAGCAATTAAAAATGATTGTGGGACAGTTTTGGTGAGTGTCATTTTTGGCTATGACAGAGGTATATCAAAACTCCCATAATCGTTTGTAATTGCTCTTTGGAAAAGGTTCTACAGGGAAGACCTACACACATCATAGACCATTGGTAACAAATGGCTTACATCTCAATCTCTATATCACGCTGGATGAGCCTGTCATCCATTGAACTTTTTTTCTAGTTGTACCTGAACTCTTTGAGAATTTGAAATTTAAATATTGTACAAGACAGGATATGTTTCCGTTGCGGGATTTTGTACTGAAGTGTATTTGTACTTAATGTTTATACACTAGGGTGTATCCCGTAGGTCCTCCACTTAATTTAGAATGCGACATGTTTAACTAAATTTTGTAATGTGGAACTAAAATTTGTAATGTTGAACAAAATTTTTTGTTAAGGGCAGACGTGTAATTGCATTGAAGAAAAGTTTGGGTTTTGTGTGAAGACTTTATGATACGGGTGAATCATTATAAATGCATGGATGTATACTGCTCTGTAGCATAGCTGGGCCATTATGCTTAAAACAGTAATAAATGTGAGATGATATGTGCTTCTGTCACATTAGTTACTGTATTAAATGTATTTTACGGTATAAACATCCCAGGCAATGGTTAGAACTTGCCTGGAAATACCAGGTATTATGAAAGTTTCAAAGGTAATGAGGTGAAAAGACTCATGAAATGATGTAACAAACTGAAACACTATTAGGATTTGAAAGCAGATACAATCTACTCTAGGTCTTCTTGGGGTTGCTTGTTTTGCAATATGCTCTTATCTGCACAAAATTTGGGTCCCTTTGGCTTTCCAAGCTCACTGATAATTTAAATTGTAATGGTCATCTTCATTAGATGTACATTCTATAAGTTCTCCTGTAATAACGGTTTGTCCAGTTGCCTATGACATGACTAAATGTACAGTAGAGATCATTCTCAGAAATAAGTATTGCTCTCCCACAATCGCCTGCATTAACCAGCTGTCAAAAGTGGCAGCTCAGTAGAAGACCCCCTCCCACCTTTCCCCTGTGTCCAGTTCCAGAGGGTCAGTAGACTCCAGACACCAAGCACCTTCTGTTAACCCTCCTTTCTAGCCTTTCCCTGATTTACCAGATGTAGTCAAACCTTTCTGCCTCCCTCAGCCTATTTACTTCACAGGGATGAGAGACCATACTGTATACCCTGTGATTGTGCTGTCATGGTCAGTTACATTCTCGTTGACTGTTATGAATACTCCCATATTCGCCAAAAGTACTACGCTGTGCTAGACCTAAACACTTTATTTGAGCATACGCATCCTTCCCTTATTTTGGACTTTCTCAAGGAAAGTAAACTGGATAGAAATTTTTGACATGACTCCCGCATTTGCCTGTACCTTTTAGTGGAATTTGATCCCAACTATTTTTAGTTAATTGTACCCCAACATTGCACCCTTTTCTTTTCTAGGTGACACTATATAACACAGTCGTGTTGGTGTGTCCTTAAATCCCATCTAACTAACTAACCCTCATTTAAGTAATGTGTTAAGTACTTTATAGAATAAAAATACAGTATGCAGTAATTTTTGTAAGGAAGTATAGTCTTCTATTATTGATCATTCTATATGGCTGAAAATGTTTCCTTTAGTGATTGTGCATAATATCAGTTTAAAAAATATTGCCATTACTCCTAATATGGAATTCTTATTATGAAGAAATAGTCAGTCAGTGATCATCATTGTCAGAGGTTATTGAAAAGCACTTGCAAGCTTTATATTTACTTTAAAGAAGATTCCCAGCCCAAAATTGAAATTTAAAATCCTGGTTCTGCTTTTAAAGCTCATTTAAGGAGTTACAACTAATTTTACTTTTATCTCGGACCAGTTGAAATGCAAGATGTATGAATGGATAGTTTTGAAGTCCATTATAGGGAGCCTGCACAGTTACATCAAGTTAAAATAATTGTCGCTAGGCAACCAAGTGCCAGAGGAATAACACCTATGCACATACTAAGTATGTACCTATGAACTTACGTATGGAAGAACTACTGTAATTGCTCTTAAAATATACTACTGAGGTAACCAAGTTGAAAGTGCACACTCTGGTTACTATCTGATTGACCTATTGCTATAGTCTCTTGATAGGAATAAATTCCTTATAACTAGACTTCAAAATGACCAGCATAACTCTAGCTCGCGGTATTCTCATTCCAAAGAAGACTCATTCACATCAGAACTCATTGCTCTTCACTGGCTCCCTGTACCACAATGTATCAAATTCAAAGTACATGTACTTCTTGTGTTCAAGGCTTATAATAAGCAATCCCCAACCTATATTTTGGACTTACTTTATAAAAGCAACAACCTTCCTGCAGACAGCTCAGATCATCTACACTGTACTTCTTCAATTCATAATATTGTTCCTAAAACCAACTTGACCAAGTGTTACTTTTGCAGATCGATTTTTTTTTCTTGTTTGGGCCTGAAAGAGTGGAATATGCTATTCCAAATCGCATCAAAAATGCTCACTGTTGATACTTTTAGTATACTGCTAAAATTTCACTTGGTTGAAGAAGGGTGTGGCGATTTATCCACGTTACTGTCTTTTGAACACCTATGAACATCTGTTTTTGATATCAAGGTGCTGTATAAATGTCTTTGATTGATTGATTGATTAATTGATTTATCAGTTGTTTTGTCTCAGTGAACAGTATGAAATGTGATTTATACCATGAACATATGCACAGATATTGCCTGGCATTCGATTACCCTACATGAAGACCAGAAAGTCACAAATTTGACCTTTTGACCATAGTTGCAATCTCCCCAGTACAAAAGTGAGTTTGTACTGTTTTGTTGATTGTCTTTGAATGCTAGACACATTACTCAACCAGCTGCCAGTAAATTAATTACTTGTCATTGAGTTTGTTCTTCATCCTACCGTACTTCATTTTTTTCTACGAACACCTTCCTTCCTGTACAAGTTTACGCTATGTGGGCAGGTATAGATAAGGACGTAATTACATTGGTATGACATCCACCTAGTAAAACATTAATGTGTGTGGGTGCAGCCAGGATGAACGCACAGGTGTGTATTGTTAGTAGTAAACTAAATCCTTCACGGGGAGACCATTCATAACTGTTCACCACTGATATTTGAGCTGTCTTTTCACGCCCACCATGGCACTATCTGAACGATTTGAGAGGGTAGATGAAGAGGACTGGTAGAATTCCAAACTGAACTTGTGCGTGTGGGAATGAATGCCACCTGCACATAATGTGTGGGCTTTGATATGTTGTAAGCTTTTATAGGTCTGGATGCTTCTCTTTTCATTGAGGTTATGCCTAAATGATACACAAGACAGATGAGAACAATACTGTCACAGCCTATTTAATTCCCCTGACTACTTTCATGCATGGTGGGAACACCCATAGGTGTGAGGTGTTTCTTCAAAGGCAAAAAGAAATGAAGTAGAGGCTGTTCTCATTAAGAAAATGATAAACAAGATTAACATTCACAAACTTTTAAAGTGATGTTTCTGCACATCTCAAATTTTGTTTTATGCGTGGCCCTGTATGTGTGATGTATGGTCTTTAACAAATCACCAAAGAGGACTTTACGTAAAAAAAGTTGGGCCTAATAGGAATGCGCTGACAATTGGAGCTATAAAATAAAAACTACCTCCTTGTAAAAAGGTCCTACAAAAGCCACAACGTCAAAGGGATACAAACGTAGTCAATGAAATGCATGAAACACCCTATACAGTAGTGGGAAAAGATGCAGCACTTCTGGGAACCTTAGGTATTAGGCCTAAGCTGTACAATATGTGTAGGCCTATTTACTAATATACATACACTGTGAAGGACCCACAGGAACAAAAAAAAAAAAAAAAAGACAAAGTTTAAGACACCCCAACAAGGGGGATTGGGCTACTGTAGAAGATGGCTACTTGCCACAAAGCCCAGCTGGTACATGAGACGCTTGTCTAGATGAGATCCACTGAGTAATCAGCAAGCATGTCCACTCTTGTCGAGGACCTGAACTGACTTAGTGCTTAGTGTTGTTTCACTCTTTGAGATTTTTTTTTATCTGTTTGATTTCTTAGGGAAGATATGATAGATCTCAATGATCTTATTACATCGTAGTGCTTTTAATACAACTCCAGTGTGAGGCATGTATGAATGGAATTGATGCCCTCTGACTTTTCTTCCCTTCATGTTAAGGCTGTCGGAATGAAGTCGTTTGAGGTACACTAGTAGCTATAAATAACTGTTGCTTTGAAGTGATGAACTGCAATCTACATTGCCCCTCTCTTACCTCCTATCAACAATTGTAACCCTCGCTTACCAGTAATAAGGTCCTGGCAAGTCCTCATCACACAGTGGAGGAGGCCAGCCTTCGATAGAGGGTGTCCTCCAGTGTCCTCTTACGGCTTGCCTCGTCAGAAACTTTACCGCGTCATTTGAGTCCTGAGTTTGTTTCTTTTGAAAGAATTGGATATTTTTCTCTTTGGGATCATACTTTCAAGACAGTTCTTCAATAGTCTGTTTTCCAATAATCTGCACTGGGCTTAGATGAGCATCTTGTTTTCTTTGGGCTTTTTGGGTACAGTAGTAGCTATTTATAACTGTTGTTTTGAACTGATAAACTGTATTATAGTTATTAATTTTATCTAGTTCTGTCAGGAATAGAGAGTGTCTGAGGTAGAAAGCTGAGGATCAAATAAGTTGGTTGTTACTTAATACCTAAACTGGCAGAATTTTCGAGATAACAAAGTGTTGTTGTTGCCACGTTGTTAATTCTCTTTTTCAGTGTAATTTAAAGTAACATGGTAGTTTCAATACATACACCCATATAGATTTCACGATAGCCAGTGCCTTTGATAACCTAAGGTAAAACTACAAACTGTCATTCCCCATATGATATGGGAGGCCAACTTTTGCAAGATTTTCCTTAACCCTGTAGGTCCATCAGATCTCACAAAACATTTGTAACTAATTAATGTGAAAGTTTTTACAAGCTATGGGCAAAGTGTAAACATGTCTATGGTAATGTGGTTCAAGTAGATACTAAGTTTTGCTATGTTCATAAATGTCAACTTTGGTGTTTTTTTCTGTTTTCTGATTGTTTCTTGCATGTAGTGTCAAACCAGGTCAAGGGCCGTGTCAGGGGTTGTACATTGCAAAAGCTTGGTTGAGAGAAGGGGCTACCATTGTAAATGATTGATGAGTGAGCCTACTGCAATGATTACATTAAACTGAATTTTGCAATTCAGTAACCAAAATATTGCCACATGATTAAAATGAGACAATCATAAATAAGGTTATCATGGCATAGTAAATTCAAATTGGGCTGACTGCATCCTTTGTTATTTCTTGTCACCTCTGATTTACTCTTATAATTTGTAAACATGAATGTGTGTGTAATGTGTTAAACCAGTCAACTGCTATGTTTATGATGTGAAAGTGATGAACTATTCAGCATGATTGCCATATCTTAAACATTATTTATAGCATGATGAAAGATGGTAGAACACTTTTAGTCCATTTCGTGGGGTTTCTCCATGGTGTGTGTAAAATGCAGAAGAACAGTTTAAGGTTCTAGGTGCCCTCCAGTGGTAGGCATTACAGTGGTTCTATTAGCTTCTTTGCCAGACAGTTATTGCAGGCAATACTGGTATATACATGTATGTAAATAGGAGGTAAGTATGGGAGCTCATAGACTCCCAAACTAGGGAGTTTTGGTGAATACATTGTAGAAAATGGGGGGGGGGGGTAACATCTGTCCACCTTAGCTTACAGCATACCCATTCCCACCCCCCTTCTTCCTAATTATAAGTTTGATGTTGAGTCAGGTTGAATGCATTTAAGGCATATTTTCATTGAAGAAGGATAAACAAGAACAGAAAATATGTTCTGTTGTGGTTTCATTTGTTGATTAGTGTGATGAAAGTAGACTGTGTTCTTCTAAAAAGAGTTCTTTCAAAAAGCAATTGCTACCTTGCTCCAGCATGGTTGACATTTTATGCAATAATTCAGGGTCCCTTTCAAGAGTTTCCTTGGCCACAAAGAGTGACTCCAAAGCTTTTCCTTTCTAGGTATCCAAAAAGGTAATTTACAAAGCTTTATGACATTTTCTCAATTAGTTTCATATGGTTGTTACAGAGAAGTAATTCTTCTAATAATGGCTTTGCAGAAACATTTCACTTTGAATTGTGTGATGTTTGGCAAAGATGGAGACAATGTCTTTTTTCCCTGAAGGTAATCAAACTTTCCACAATTCCTTCCATATTTTCATGTGTGGTAAATGTCCCATGTACTGTCAAAATACCCTGCCAAATACATATGCTCATAATAGCTAGGAAGGAGTTTTTTATCTTACCAACCCTTTTCACCCATGTGTGTTGGAAGTGTTCTTGTGTATTCCTTGTTAAGGACTGTAGAATACTGAAGGTATTTCTTGATAAGGACTGTGGGAGTAGGTTAGTTAGTTAGATGAAGTCTATGTCGCTCCTCCCTTACCTCCTATTTACATGTATTTCCAGGTAATTAGGAAAATACATATGTAAATAGGATCTTAGTATCATCGCTCATAGACTCCCAAACCAGGTAAGTTTTGGGGAGTTTAACGGCCCAGTTTCCATCCAATTGGTTCAAGTCGAGCAGGCCACGGCCTTTTTTCCAGTTGTGGCTCGATCACTGGCTTGTTTTCCCTTACTCCATTGCTTATGCTGAGCATCACGCACAATGGCAGAAGGTTCCATTTTTAAAGTCTTTGGGATGACTCGACTGTGGGAGTAGGAGGATGGTATATAATCTTATAGAGATAGAGAGTGTAACCTGGATATTCTTTTCAAATTGGTTCATTTGAGATGCTTACGTGCCATACGTGACTACATGTAAAAAAATTCTTCCAATTCATATTCTGGACACCTGCTTTTGACTTCTTCTTTTATTGCTGACATATATTTTTCAGATGTAGGGGTTATGAGTGTGTGGTGTGTCCTTTTTTGAGATTCAGTACAGACTCAAGAGAATCCTCGAGATTTAAGTTAGTCTACCAATGGCCCTTTTTATGGAGAATTCAGAAACGAGAATTCCAGAACTATTGATTTGCAAGCACAAGTTACATCCGTCCATAAATATTATTGCAGTTCATTATTAATACTTCTATTAATCAAAATGGTGTATTCATATCAGTGTCACTTGAAAGTAGTGTTGCTTAGCAACTGGTGCATAGATCTCAAAGTCACAGATGCTGCATATCCCTAGTTCAAACACTAGCAAGTCTGTTGGGTGAGATTTCCCATTGTTTACAGTCAATGGTAAAGAACAATTAACCATGGAGCTAGCTGTTACCAAAGTGGACAAACAAAGGCTCTTCATTAGAAATCAAATCTGGAATTAATGGGAGTATCAGGCCTGCTTTTTTAGGATATTTTCAGGTTGTCCATGGGACAACCTGAAGCCAAAATTAGGTGGTCCGAAATATTTTTTGGTTGTCCAAGTGAAGTGAAAAACAAAACACAAAACATGACACAATTGCATTTCCTGTCTCTGCCATAGAAAACAAATATAAATTCTGTTTATTTCTATTTTCATTTCTGTGGTTCAATGATGAATGGCAGCGACCATACCGTTGTCTCAACCAGCCTACCTCATCTTAAAGGGACTCTTAATGATATACTTTCTTGCTGATGTAATATGTTAGTGGACTATTCAATTACAAATAAAATCTTCGTCCATCAGACAAGCTCAGAGAGAGAAAAAGGTTGTCTGATGAAATTTTTACCCATCACTGACGATGGGACGAATGCTAAATTTCAGGTCTGAGTATGTACATGTACCTCATGAAACAAAGTTGATTGACATAGCTTTGCCATATTTTGCAATGTTTTGGAGAAGTGTTTCCTCTAGAGTTGTCGTCGTAAAGTAATTCCATTGATATTGCCATATTGAACGACATATTTCGATTTCATGTGTGTGGTTGTATAGTTATTAATGTCTGTTTGAATAATTGGTTTGGGGATGCAGACCTGCCAACCGTCCTGATTTTGGCAGGACAGTCCCGATTTACGATCTCAAAAACGTATGAAAAGCGGGACGTCCCAATTTTCCAGTTTTCATGCTGACAAAATAGCTATTTACTGAAATAAGGAAAAGAGTAGTAATGTTTTGCAAAAACTTAATGGAAAGAATGCAAAATAGCTTTCAAAACTAGGTTTCCCCACTTCCATAATGCTAATTAGCCAGTGCAGTTGTTACTTTTGCGATGGCCGTATTTTGTACTAAAAACAGCAGATCTGAAGTGAAAGCCCGCTCTCTGCATGTTTAGCAGTACATGAAACACTTGCAAGGGCTCACAACCTATCAGCAAAAGTTGTGCGGTGTTTGAGATTGGTCA
>WURT03166806.1:0-28136 GCA_009936505.3 Holothuria glaberrima | reverse complement strand
TAATTTTTCAAAAATTTTCAAAGGGAAGGAGTGTCCCCTCCCCCGGGCCAGTAATCACACAACATACTGCATGGCCCACTTCGAGAAAAATTCTGGCTACGTCACTGATTATTACTGATTGTTAAGCCGATGCATGTCTATTATACATATAATTTATATGTTGAACGCGCGCGGAGCTCGCGAAAAATCTTTAGCTACATTTTTCGGGCAAATCATTACAGCCCCTATATCAAATTGGGATACTATGCCTATGATTATGACTTATAAAAAGTAACAGCCTGGCAGCGAAAAGTGGGGGGAGGGACATTTTGTATTACGTCTCCCCCCCGACCAAAAGGTGGAGGGGACATGTCCCACCTGTCCCCCCAGGATCAACGCCCCTGGTTGCACCACAATTGGCAACGCAAGCGGCAGGCATTCTACGGCACGTATGAAACAGCATCATTCACTGTTTTGATCAATGAGTCATCTAGTCTGCGAAGCGGACGTATTACCGCTACACTTTACCAAGTTGTATATTCAGACCTGATGTGGCGGCGAGGGTTATGGATGGATTACCAGGACCGATGCTCAGCCTCCGACCCATCAGTGAACACCGTGTGTTTTGTGAGATGGGTCGATTTTGTCATTCGAAAGAAATACACATTGCTGCCTTTTCTTGTCCTAAGAAGAATCAAATCACACGAAACCTGGTAGTCGAATACTCTGACTACAAAACTTACAGGAGATCTATATTTTTTGAAAATCTCAAATCTCAGTTGGGGGGCACAAGGTTTTCCAGTTGGGGGCAGGTGCCCCCTGTCCCCCCCCCCCCTTGGTGACACCACTTTATATTACAGTGTCCATAAGTAGTAAATCTAAATACTGAACGTTATTCCGTCTAAGTTGTTCTGACGAAGGTTATGACATAGCCATGGGCTTTATGTATATTTCCTTATCAGTTACATGTCTGGATGACCTAATGTTCTTTTTATGACATTTATTCGAAGAGTCTCATGTGTTTTTCCAACAGGGTTGCTTCATTAGGCATACATCGTAGTTCCTTTGAACCTAGTACCCATATTTCTGACACGCATACCCTCATTGCTGCTACTGCATCTCTCAAAATGGCGGAACGTTCAGACAACAAAGTTACTCGCATTTTTCTGTGGATTAATCCAAGAAGCTTGTCCACTGTCTTCACGAAATGTGTCAGTTTCATGGACGGAGCTTGTATCTGGCACGAGCCTTATGCTTCAAGTTTCTTTAAAGAGATGTTTTTGAACACAGAGATGATAAGAAAGTACCCGCAACTTACGACCTTCAAGACTCAGTTTGCTGAAACATCTGATCAATTAGAATCATTCGATCATTATTTTAATGGTGGAAATTTGAAACCTCTGTCAGAGTTTGAGTTAAGTATGATTTTGTATCAAATTAATTTCAAGTATTCTAAATTGTTACAGGTTCCCTGAGTTATAACATTAAATACAATTATTTTTCACTAACTTTGCTTATAAGTTAATTTTGACTCCCTTTAATTGGTTAAATCAGATAGAGCCAAATATGTCATGCAGTTGCTTCTCCAACCGTTTCTGAGGTTGGGGACACTGGGAAACGATGTTTCTCCGGCGTCGTGGGCTATTCCGTTATGGTTGTGTAATACTCAATGGGGCCGGGGGCCTTTGTAGCTTAAAGAGTAGAGACCTACCTTCCTGCCCCTGGTAATTCTCATTGGCACTATCCCGGTTGCTGGAAATTCCTTATCGGGGGCAAAGATCAAAATTTTCCGACAGACTACCACTCCTTCCAAATAACCACTTTGCAGCTACTTAAGTTGTAACGGGCAAGGCGTCGATTTTGCTTTTGCAAAAGTTTGGCAAGGTTGACTTAAGCTCAAGTACTTAATTAATTCTTGAAGATGCTTGATGCGAAATGCTGTCATACCTTTAAATATTCTTGGGTATAATGAACCTTGAAATAACTTTTTTCAATACTTTCCAGGGGCAGTTACGATAAATAAATAAAATTTTATTATGGGTAGTTCGTGCATATAAACATATCGATGGATGTCATCAGAAAGAAGAAACTCACTCACTGGTAAACGACTTTCAACTGAAGCTGCATTCTCGCGTAGGTGTGGCCCACTACCCCTTCCAACACGAGTACCGAAGCTAGAAATGGGTATCATCTTGGACAAGGACTCTATAGACGTCCATCCAGAGAATGAATCTAAAAGTTAATGACTCTCTGACAGTTTTGGACCCTCAAGTTTTAAGAAAAGTTCTTCGTCCTCCATGAGTACTTTGAAGCGCTATTTAACCATTTTGACTTACGATGAGTACATGTCAAGTGCACCGTTCACCAATAATGTAACGTGCAACTTGCAAAGGTACTTCTGTTTGCTTACCTTCAGGCTCTCGACCCAGAATCGTTCAACTATCTACAAATGGTACTAGGAATGAAAAGATTGTAAAAATCATAACTGATCACCTTTTACATTTAATAAGTGACTCAGATTCAACATCAGTAGAGTTGATGTATGGCGGTACCTGGTTAGAGAATAGGCTGCAGGAGAGCTTGCACTGAATTTTACAAAAAATAAATCCAGTGACTAAAATTGCTGTGCAAAAAAAAATTCAGACATCTCGACTGAAACTATCTTACAGAAAGTGGAAATAATAAAACTTATATTGGGTACCTTTTAATATGCAGAGCGTCTAATTTTTATTATTTCCATTGCATATTCTGTAAGTTGTCTGAATTAGGACCCCTGTGTATTCTACGACTATCAACAACCATGCATTGCAAGAAATTTTAACGGTGCAAAAAGTTCCACCAGAGAATTTGGAGGCTGCGGGAGGACGCAACTACCCCGATGTGCCCTTCTAGCTACACCCTGTCGAGATGTAAAGGGGTTGAGGGTGTAAACAATGGATGATGTTAGGTGTTTCGTAAGCCTTGGAATAATTTCCCTCACGCTGTTCAACGCGAATTAATATAAGGAGAAATAGGTGCAATGGGTCCAGCTGGCAAAGTTGTCACACAAGTGAACCAAAATTGAGTCTGAGACGGAAAAATGTGGGACTTTCCTGAAAAAATTAGAATAATAGTGTCCTTCAATGTGTTATGGTGGGTTAGAAGTGCCTGAAAAACGTAATTAAGACAATAAGACCGGCGGAAATTTCAACTGAAAAAACAAAAACAAAAAAAAAAAAAAACAAATGAAAAAATAATAGCTGCAATTCAGGGGGAAGGTCGGTCGAACTCGGTGATTCGCGTGTGGTGCCCTAGGAGCTCTAAGCTTCTAAGAGCCCTAAGCTTCTTAGAGCCCTCATAATATGTCATTCCGCGGCCATTATATAAGGTAGCAATATCCGCAATCTTAACAAATTTAGAAGATATAACTGGACTGAAAAATCATTCATTTGCAAAAAATTGCATTAATAGGTGTAATTGTCAAGGGGGTACACGGCCGCAGTTTTCTCAAAGAACTTGAAAAAGGTGTTAAAAGAATAATTCCCCATAAAATGTCCCTCTAACAATGCCATTCTTCATAAAAAAGGCAAGCACGTAGCACACCCCTAAAGGCACTTTTAATAACATATTGTGCAATTCCAGTCCTACTGACAGGACGGTAAGTATAAAGGGTGTCTTTGTGCATTTTTGCACAATATCCAAAGTTTCATCTGAGGGTACGTGGCAAAGACGACACACTTTTTAGGGGAAGGTGCTACTCAATTCTCTACTCCTCTGACCCTATGACCCAAAATCATGTTTAAACAGGGCCATGGGAGGTCCCTTCTACTCGGGTTTCAACAACATACCATGAATACAATCTAAATGTTGTGGGGTAAACATTTACCCAGGCTGGTTAAGCACACTTCTTGCTAAACTGTTGGATAAAAACCTACCCAAGATGGTCAAAAAATTACTCTCGTTGGATAAAACTTCACCATGCAATTGGGTACTTTTTCGACCAACTCGAATGGATAATTTTTTACCCAACAGTTCAAACAGGAGGTATAGTTAACCAACCTGCCAAATACTACCCAGCAGTTTTAGAGTGTAGAAAGGGTAAGTTAGTAGTGTCCTTATGCCTAAAAATAAAAGAGCAGTAAAAAGCGTTCGGTTAAAAGAATGTTTGAGTCGTAACTTTGTCACTTCGATCAGTTTAAGTTTTGCAATCCTATAAAGTATGAACCAGAAATGCCTTGAAATTTAAGACATTGTGTTGTGAAAAATATTAATTTTCTAATGCAGGCATTCACTGCATATTTCAAAAATGTATTCACCTCCCTCATACGGTGACAGTAAATTAAAGTCTTGTAAAGCATTATAACCTTCAATTCGTAGTATTTGTTTTTTATTCAATATTTGTTAATTGAAATGAGAAAAGAAAAAGGTTAATGTGTCTGCCCAAAATATGAAATTACCAAGTATTTACTCCACGTGAGAACGTTAGTCATGTTAAAAGAGTTCCAATCGCTGTAATCAGGCCTAAGTGTCATTCACGTTGATGGACCAGGATGATGGAAATTAAAGGCAGCGTTACAGAACATATCTTGACACGCTATTTATAACTTATAATGTTCGGATTCACGAAGCTCTTATTCCAACACCAGATTGTTACTTCATCAAATCTGATCACCTATTATCTGAAATAACCTCCTGTCACGATTTTGCTCCTCATCATTTAAAAATTTCCTACGTGACTCATATTAAAGAAAACAACGCAACAAAAGGCCTTAGGGATAGTTTTATTTTATTTTTTTTTTTGCGAAAACACAAGACGGTATCTATTGAGGTGCTTTCTCTCTATGATCAGTACTTAAGCTCTAAGCTCTTCTCTGTTAGCCAAAATCATCATCCCTTTACATTCTCTACTGTTGCTACCCAGTACATATGTTACTTTGTTCAAATATTCCATTTAGCTAAATAGCCTAAAAGGCAACTTTTCATCATGAAGTCATTTTGGAATAGGTCACATCTTAGATGGTATCTAAGGACCTCAAATATCAAAAAATTTTCCAAAGGACTAAGAAATTTCAAAAATGTGCAGTAAAATACCTTAAAATTTGTCCAAAATAACGCACCAAATTTCATCTAAGGGCCAACAAATATCACAAAATTTTCATATGCACCAAATTGCATCTTGGGACCCACAAATATCACAAAATTTTCCAAAGGACTAAAAAAAGGCGAAATTTTGCAGTAATTTACCTTAAAAAGTTTCAAAAATGATGCACCAAATTGCAACTTAGGACCCTTAAATATGAAAAATTTTCCAAACGACTAAGAAATGTCTAAAATGAGCATTAATTTACCTAATTTTTTTTAAAAAATGATTCACTAAATTGCATCTAAGGACTCTCAAATATTAAAATTTTCCGAAAGAGTAAGAAGAGTAAAAAAATTGCATTTTTTTACCTTAAAATTTTTCCAAAATGATGCACCAAAGTGCAACTTAGGACCCTTAAATATCAAAAAAAATTCCTAGAGAACTAACAAATGTCAAAAATGTGCATTAATTTACCTTCAAATTATTCCAAAATGATGCACCAACTTGCATCTAAGGACACTAAAATATCAAAACAATTTCCAAAGGGGGAGGGGGACACCCCCTTCCCTCAGACCCCTCCCCCAGGACGGCGATCCGAAACAAGGTTCAGCCCCCCAGTCTTGAACAGCTTCCTACGCCGGTGCATGTAGATACATATTATGGAATATCTCCTCATCTGTGAATAACACTATAAGCGGTTCTGCTTTTCATTGGAAATAAGAACATCGTCTGAAATAACACTTTTGACAAAGTCTCATGCTATCCGAAATAGGATCATACTTGTACAAATTCGCCAAAATGAGAAAATACTTGTCTCAGAAGTGTAGGATTTATTCAAGGCAATGAGCGGTCGCTGAAAAGTTTAAATTATACATGGCCTTTACATTGGCTTGTGTAATAAACATATTAGTGAATGTGAATTCATATATACGCATAGACATTAAAAATGTTTGTGGAAAATTTGATAAAATGCAAGGTTGTAGACCAGTTTTGGTGGTAGCAAACACTAATTTGTTAAAGTTTCATTTACAACTATTGGCAATAGTACTAGGACTTTTTAACAGGTTTTGTTACTTTTTCTTTGTGTTCTGTACATAACCAACAGTTACGACTGGACACAGGAACAATTGTCGAAGCCTTTACCTAGTGGAAAGAAATTTCTCTTCGTGAAAGATGGCGCGGTGTGTATCATTATCCGATTGGAAAAACTGCCGAAGGTATGTCTGAAGTTGTGTTCAGCGAATCTATCGTCACGGTACAAATGTTTGAAAACATGGTGGGAAGATATAACATGCAGCTACAAGTTTGATATTTCATAAATATTGGAGGTAGTTTAAATTTGTTGGAAAAGCAGTCTGCACGATCAAGCGTTTGTTTATAAGCATCGTCATCTAAATGTATGATGGTGTTTTGACCAAATGTATGCTCGTGAAGACGAGACCTTGAACAGGGCAAAGTATGACACTCGGCTTTGTTGAAAAAGGTTCAATGCGGAAGAACAAAATTTTACACATTCACCCAGCATAACCAAACGCCGTTCCCTACACTTTCAATTTGGTTGAAGCCTTTTTAAAAGCGTCTAGGCTGCCTTCCATGGAGACGGTGTATGCGCACTGATAATGAAACGTTGCTTTTCTGCTGTATTTCTTTCACATACATACACCCACAAAAACACACAAATTTGTACTCGCAAAAAGAATGAAAAGGCATATCTACCTCAGTGGAAACGTTTTGTTTCGTTAGAACACACGCATCCTTTTACAACTACTTATTAAAACATATCTCGTACATTAAAATTATTCCCAGTTAGCTGCCGGGTATTTGGTGTCGGATTTAAACTGGTTCTAACCGGTTCTGTCAGGTACCAGTTGAAACCAGACACCAAATACCTGTTAGCTACCTGGAATTTTCTCCTGGGTTACTTAAGTTAGACCGCGTGTTTGGTGTAGTGGTAGAGCATCCGCCTCTCACGCGGGAGGCCCGGGTTCAATTCTCAGGTCGAGTCATACCAAAGACTTTAAAAATGGAACCTTCTGCCGTTGTGCGTGATGCTCCGCATAAGCAATGGAGTAAGGGAAAACAAGCCAGTGAGCCACAACTGGAAAAAGGCAGTGGCCGGCTCGACCTGAAACAATTGGTTGGACACTAGGCCGTTAAACCTCATCTAACTAACTAACTAACTAACTTAAGCTAGAGGGTATTAAATGAGTTAATATACCATGATCCCAATATACTAACTAATAACCTATTTATGTGTTTTAAAAGAGTTTTTAGCAGATAAGGTACATTTACACTCCATAATTTTCTTGAGAGACAAATTGAACCTGTAAGGACTTTTTCCAGTGACACGGATGGCGTAAAAGTTTCGTATATCATATTTTGTCTTCCTTAGGTGTCATTTAAACACACCTTTCTTATTAGAGATCCCTTACGTTCAGCCGAATCTAATAGAAGACTTTTCATGTCTCTTTGGCGATATGAAGGTAAACCAGAAGACTTCGACATGTACCACCAAAACCCACATCTGGACTTAGGCCTGCTACCACCAAATTGTTCCTACGACCTCTGGCGTTACGTTAAAGCAAATATCGATCCAAATCCGGTAGTAATCGATGCAGATGATCTCCAAACTTTTCCTGAGCAAATATTGAGGAAATATTGTGAAGCTGTCAATATTCCCTTCAAGGAAAGCTACGTGAATTGGGTAGAAAGTGATAAATCATTGAAGTACTATAACGGTTGCATAGAACAGATGGTTCTGGGAAAACAGATACATGCTTTCGATAAAGCTTTTTCATCGACATGCTTTATGCCCATCACCTCCCCGAAACCACGTTTCGACGACCTAACACCTGATGGACAACGGTTTGTCCTGGAAAACCAAGATGGGTACAACGAAATGTCTGATAGCAAAATTGGGATTGAATAGTGAGGGGCTGTCAGTTTCATGTTTATCAGGTCTTTAGCAGTAGGTATCTTCCAATTGTCTAGGACACATCTTTATACAGTCTATATGTAGTGGCGTCACCAGACATTTTATTCTGGGGGGGGGGGCACAACAGTTCGATGAGGGGGCACAACTAGAGAGTGGCGGGTGCGTTATGTTGTGTGATCGCTGGCCTGGGGAGGGGTGTATAAGGGGAGGGGGTGAAAAATTAGGTGTCCTTACATGCAATTTGGTGCCACATACGTTACCTTTTGAAGAATAATTTGTGTTGAAAAATTTGCGAATTTTTAGGAACATAAAAAAATACGCATGGATTGAGAAATTCTCGTGAAAGTGAAAAACTTGCATGTGTAATGTCGAATTAACGATCAAATATTCGTTCAATTGAGGAATTTTCGATAAATGTGAACTTCTCATGATCCATTAACTGCATGAGTCATACGGGACTTAAGTGAGCATAGAATTTTGTTTCATATATTTCTCTTTCAAAATTTATTGGAATTGTTTTTTCCAAAGAAGAAAATACAGAACAGTCTCATCGAAATTGCTGGCACTGAGGTTGCACCCAGGGGCGCAGATCGAGTTTCAAACGTGTGGGGGGGGGGGACAAACCACTAGTTTGATAATTTGTTTCATCGCTGTAAAGGTGTATTATGTGGTACTAGATTGCATGTGAGGGCACCTAATTTTTCAAAAATTTTCAAAGGGAAGGTCTGTCCCCTCCCCCGGGCCAGTAATCACACAACATACTGCATGGCCCCCTTAGAGATTAATCCTGGCTACGTCACCGATTATTACTGATTGTAAACTCGATGCATGTCTGTAATACATATATTTCTATGTTGAACGCGCGCGGAGAGCGCGAAAAATTTTTGGTTACATTTTCCTGGCAAATCATTACAGCCCCTATATCAAATTGGGCTCCTATGCCTATGATTATGACTTATAAAAAGTAAAAGCCTGGCAGCGAAAAGTGGGGGAGGGACATTTTGTATTACGTCCCCCCGGACCAAAAAGTGGAGGGCCCCCCAGGATCGACGCCCCTGGTTGCACCACAATTGTTAACGCAAGTGGCAAGTATTCCACGGCACGTATTAAACAGCATCATTCACTGTTTTGATCAATGAGTCATCTAGTCTGCGAAGCGGACGTATTACCGCTACACTTTACCAAGTTGTATATTCAGACCTGATGTGGCGGCGAGGGTTATGGATGGATTACCAGGACCGATGCTCAGCCTCCGACCCATCAGTGAACACCGTGTGTTTTGTGAGATGGGTCGATTTTGTCATTCGAAAGAAACACAAATTGCTGCCTTTTCTTGTCCTAAGAAGAATCAAATCACATGAAACCTGGTAGTCGAATACTCTAACTACAGAACTTACAGGAGATCTATATTTTTTGAA
This sequence comes from Holothuria glaberrima, assembly GCA_009936505.3. Taxonomy (NCBI): domain Eukaryota; kingdom Metazoa; phylum Echinodermata; class Holothuroidea; order Aspidochirotida; family Holothuriidae; genus Holothuria; species Holothuria glaberrima. The sequence continues at coordinate 18,742 of WURT03166806.1, read as the reverse complement.
AATCTCAAATCTTAGTTGGGGGAACACGGGGGGCACAAGGTTTTCCAGTTGGGGGCACGTGCCCCCTGCCACCCCACCCCCCTTAGTGACGCCACTGTCTATATGTACAAACCTTTGGACAATATTTTAACAACTTGCTACCATTCAACCATGATTTCACTGTTTCCTGATTCTCTTTCGCTTGGCCTGGCGACTTGTTACATTTTGTTATAAGAACTTTCAGACTAGGTGGCATTAAACTAGTCTAAAATCCATCAATAGATGTGTGCTAAATGTGTAAAATACCCTTTTGTCTTTTCAATGGTGAAAGCAAGTGTTTAGGTAAAGTGATACAGTTCAGTTGTCCACATAAAATCACGAAGAGTGAGACTTTCAGAATTCTGTCATGTCCTCTTGATGTATGACCAACGTCAGATGGCCTGCTTCCGCCATTTAACTAAGGGGTAGGAATGTATTAGTTCATGATGCGAAATTAAAAAAAAAAGAAATTCGACTTAATAGGTCTTTGTCACAAGCCTCAGTTCCCCCAAAAATTTAAAAGAAGGACATCTATACTAAATCACTAGTCTGAATCGAAAATGCAAAATGTCTTTTGTCCGCAACCTGTAAATTTCCATTAGGTTGGTGATTGTTGTAATCTACCAAACAGACTTGTTCAAATTACGGTAAAACAAACCGTAGAAATTCTTGGTATCCAGTGGGGAGGAGTGGAATAGGACCCACTTGTGACAACACATAATTTTCACTATACAGTTATTCTGAAAAAGAAACTAGGTAAAGTCAGCAGTCGCTAAATATTGATGAAGAAATATTTTCAAGGAAGATCATAACTACTATACTTTTGGTGATTGCTAAATTAAAGATTATACCAGCAATCATACCCTAGTAAACTAATGGCGATACAGAATGGAACATATCAAACACAGATTACTACAGTAGTAACCTAAAGTATCCTGAAGACAATATTTTGGCTGCAACATACACAATATTTGGTAGTTTGTAGGCTCATTGAAGTGAGTAAAGCCATAATTAATCTCATCATTTGCTTCAACATTGAAGTGATCTTTATATACATGTTTTATTAAGTTGATGTTAACTTGAGTTTAACATCCGAACGAATGGATTACAATGGGTTACAAGGGAAGTAGACTTTATCTTGTTATTTCCTGATATTGGATTTATTCTGTCCTTTGGTCCCCCACCTCATTCCTTCCACAGAAAATGTCTCTGTTAAGCCAGGCATTTATTTATGGTCACTTTGTAGATCGGAACCAAGCAAAGGGAATTCTGAATTATAGTGTAAATTATATGTTACATACTACCACTCTGAGGGCCTTTGTAACATACATCGTGGGGGCCATTACCCCCAGTCCCATACACGGCCCCGAAATCAGCTCATTTGCACCCCCGGCATGGTCCTTTTTTCGTTAAATTTCCTTTTCAAATGTGGAAATATTGCCCAGTTTTATGTAGACAGGCTAGGGGAGGGAAATTGTTAAACTACTTCACTCAGTGAAGAAAGCAAGGATAGTTAAATGAATTTACATATAAGCCATGTGAAGTGCAATTTCTGGCAATCTGGACAAGCTTTTTTTCTGAAAAAATTCTTCGTTAAGTACAAGCCGATCAATGGTGTCCCTCCTCTTAGATGGTCCCTTTCGTGAAATGACCCCCACTAAAGAAATCTTAAAAAAGGCCCTGACCACTATGCTTAACGTCAAATTGCCGTCGGTTTGAAGTTACAGTGACGAGACACAACTCGGTCGGTGTTCGTTCTTATGAACAATGTCCAAACTTTTAGAGGTACATTTTATATAAACTGTTATAAACTGCTGTTATAAATAGCCATATCTCTAGAACAGAACAAGCTGCTATAAAGCTGTTTGCTGCTACTTGTTTATAATTTGTTGCTTTATCATATGTACCTACTTCGAAAGCAATATTTCTTTTTCCTTTAATGATACATTATCGGTTAATTACTACATTATCAGTTGCAACATGTTTTTTTTTTATTATAGTCTACACACAGAAGTTATATTTTGTCCTATTAAGATATCAGGGCCTATACACAGATACACCAAGTTCATGGGTGTATAATTTCATGCACCAAATATTTTAACTTAATTTCATACTTTCATTACGCGTTCGGAGCTGTTTAGGGGATTTTGTAACCAGTCAGGCATTTAATTTGTAAATTTGCCCACTCTGCAATACAGAAAATTTTTCTCTCAAGTGTAAACACTCCGACCACAACTATTTAGACAGCAGAGGCATCCACAGAGCTTGTGTAACACACACTCTCAATACCTTGTACACAAAAGTGATAGCATAATCAACATGTTCAGCCAAGTGCCTTAGATATGTGGTTTCTGCAGTGCTAGTTCTGAGAAAACTCGAGTGTGATCAAAGAGATAACTGTTGCACGATCTGGTCACGTGACACTCGGGCAAATCTGCAATTGCCTTTGTGAAACTGAAAAGGGGCTAGCGGAGTTGAACGCATAATGTCCTGGGGGACAGCATAGCCTGAACCCTTTCCTGCTCGCAAATTGTGACCACAGAACCACACTGTTGCATTGCAATAAGGTAGTTTACGTGAAATTGAAAAGGCCCAGCGTATTAATACCACCCTATGTGTTAGCACTTTTAGCGGATCTGAAAGGTACGGTACGGTACGGTTTCCTGCTGCTACTACCACTAAACATCCAACAATAACTCTCCATCATGCTTGCGGCAATTGTAACCCTGCAAAAGTCTGCAATGATGGTGGTTTTCGTTGAACTGATAGATGACAGACATTTCGTTAGGTAAGGCCTAAATTTACAGTGTAATGAAATTTCTGTAGATTTACAGAACAAAAATAAAGAAATACATGAAGAAAACTGAAAAAGTGCTGCCAATTTGTTTCCAATATTGACAGAACTTTTTCAGTTTCCTCTTTGTATTTCTTTATATTTTGTCTTTTAATTCTACAACATTTTGTAGAAATTTTTACAGTATACATACGAGTAACTTAACCTAGGATCAGTGTTTACAAAGTGAAAGCAACGTTGCCGAAGCTTGCTTTCGAATTACACGCTGGCGTCAGCTTATTTTCTAATAAAGAGTACCACAAAGTGAACGCTCATATCGGAAACAACTTTCATTTTTATTGAGCATTGTTGAAAGCGGCACGTTTTATGGTGTGGTAGTCCAAACGTTCGATTAGCTAAACTGAACAAGATCATTCAACATTCGCATGGTCTAAATATGAAGGCAGTAAACATTGTAACAAAAAGAACCAGTACGATGGGATCTGGAAAGAAAAACGGAGACTGGGTGTGTGTGAGACACGTCAAGTCATGCCTTGAATAACGTTTCTGGATGTTCTATATTCATTCTACCATGTTTACAAGCCTATATTCGAACTTGCCCAAATGGACGTAAAATGAGCCTCATGTATCATTAAAACATTATAGGTCCAGCAACTTTCTCGGCTCCACAGCACCATGTAGAGCACATTTGATTCGAATTTGCAAATTTTGGTAAAAATGTAAAATTGTGCTTTATATGTTTAGATGTTCAGTTGTAGACCTTTCTGCGGTGTTTACAAGTAGATATATTCACATTTACCCAAATGGAAATAAAGGAGACTCACATGGTGTTAAAACAGCTCTTAAAATGTTAAACTGCTCCAAAGCGTCATTTGAAGCATGTTCTAATCAAAAATTGCAGGTCTTGGAAATGTGGTAAACACGTCAAATCGTCATTCAAATTTTATTTTTCGATGTCTTAGACTGTTCTACTGTGTTTTAAAGTCCATATTCATATTTGCCTAAATAGCCATGTAAAGCGTTTAATCGGGCGTTAACACGGCTCTATAGTGGATTTTTTCCTCCTTTTGTTTCAACTTTCCCGTCTAAATACATACATGCTCAATCGATTAGCTTGACAAAATTAAAATTTGTAAAGAAAAAAGATTTTCATACAGGCACTGATACAGATACTTTACGAAAATATACAAAATTAATACTAGATAGGATCTTAATCAACGAAAAGTTCAGGACAAATTAGAAAAACTTCGCAGAGTTGTGCGAAGTCAACTTTCCCCTTGTTGCGGGTCTTTTTTGTCTCAAACTTAAACTTTACAACAAACTCATCAACCATTGGCTTAAAATCTCTCCTTTTACAATCATAATAATCAGACTTCATATGGAAAATAAAAAAGTTATAAGGGTGACTTAAGTCATTTGTGTAACGAAAGGAAAAATCTTATTTTGAAAAGAAGAATTGCCTATTTAGTATCCTTTCTTCGGTTTCTAGAATAAATGAGGATGTGTAAGGGAAATCCCAGAATAAATGGTCCAAGGGCTCATCACGTATGGCACAAAACGTACACAGGGGAGAATCTACTCTTCCCATTAAACTTAAAGCCTAATGCAGGTGGGGAAAATAACGGTAAATGAATTTAAACTGAAAATAAATAATCCGAGCCTCAGTGACACTACACCACGGGGTTTTGTAGATATGTTTCCAGTCTTCATTACCAATTTTACTGAAACTATCTTCCCACTTTTTCCTTGAGTTTGGTGCCTGAACGGTTTTCTGTAAACAATTTGAGTATAAAAGTTTGACGATGGAGGAAGTATGCATGACCTTTCAATACCATAAATTATTTTCATTAGGCTGTTAGGGTTGTCATCATTGTGCAAATTCTCGTGCTTCCAATGAAGGGAATTGCCATGTAAAATGCCTAGGTATGTAGTAAAAGGGACAGCTGCTAAATTGAAATTAGTTTTTAAACTGTCAAAGGAGAGTGCGTCGGCACCCTCGTAAAACGATTTCTAACATACTTCACTTTTTTTCTAAAAATGGATCTAATTATAACTTTTAAAGCAAGACGACATATTTTATTTCAATGTTTTTTGTCACAGCAAACGCTTTCATTCGACCAAATAGAGCCTTTACAGCTGTTATGATTTGGGCACATCCAAATTTCGACCTTAAACACTAGTGCTGGCTAAAGGACGTCCAATTTCATCGACAGAGAGGGTGTTTGAGAGAACTTTAAACTAATCAGAGCCTTTAACGTTTGCAACAGGGTCTAGATCGGTAATGGCGTTTAAGGAACTTTTCATGCCGATTTAGACACATCGGAATTCGACCCCCGAAACCGTCAATTCGATTGACAGTCTGTACATGCGCCTTTCGGTTGAATGAGGATGTGTCGTGCAAACACATGGTAACTAGTTCTAAACAACGCAGTTTAAATTCGTCAAGCCCTCTAGAGTGGTTGCCAGCAGAAATCTGATGTACCGAAATCGTCTTGAAGTGAATCCTCAAACGTTATCGGCGGCTGTATTGAACACAGTCGCTTAGCAACACCTTTCGGCTACATGAGACTTCATGTTTCTCAGTAACCACTATCACGTGAAATTATGCTACCATTCGAGCAAACCAATGTCCTTTCGTCATCTATTATGTTTTGGTAGTATTTCAAATGTGCACAAATCGACGTGAAATGAGCCTCAAGTGGCGTTGCAGACGGCTACAATCGTCACTGAAACAAACCTTTTCGGTGGAATGACAGTCAGTCGTGCACTTATCGCAACACATAGAAAGGTGTTCTAAACGGTGCTTTTCGATGTCCAAAAGTCCTATAGATTCAGGGCCGTAGCCTGGGCGAAATCTCCAGGGGGCAGTTGATGACACTTTCTAAGCGGATCACCAAGTGGCGTGCCCACAGATAGTTGACACCCCGGAGGATCCTTCCTTATTTACCTGTGCATGAGTGCCATCCTGTGGGAGGTGCTTAGGGGAGGGGTACATGTAAGGTCTGGCTCAGGTGAAAAATGTGCTATCGTTTGCAAAGCCTTAAAGTGATTATATCTTTACAAATTTTCCTTTCATAGTGTTATTCGTCCAATTTTGGTTGGGCGTAAGTCATGAGATACTCTCTAAGCAGGCTAAGAGAAGTAGATGGCACTGTATATGACACTCTATAAACACTTTTTGAGAAATTTTTCTCTTTGCAAGAAAGCTTGGATGAAAAATGGTGCTGTCTTTGTTAAAGCTTCTAAAAACGTAGAATTGATTACATGTTTATTAACCCCCATCATTAAGTAATTTTTCTAAAAGTTTGAAAGGCCTGGAGGTGCAATTGGGGATTTTGCCTCAGGAGAGGAATGACAACTCTACCCTTTGAGAATTTTTTTAAATAATTAAAATCATAATTTGGACAGTGACATTTCCAGCATTTTAGAATTTTTTCCCAAGTTGGCCAATTTTCATTTTCGTTTTGGAAATCTCAGGGGGCAGTTGCCCACCCTGTAGACTTGTTTTAAAACGAATTTCGGATGTGTCCAAATTGGCGTCAAATGAACGGCAGTGCATTTTTTTACTACCTTCTTTGAAAGAGAATCATTAGTTTATGAAAGTTCTCCAAAATATGTTTCAAGTAAATAATAAAACCACCATGATAGTGAAAGCTTAACAATTTATATATTTAAATTTTCTGCCTGATATGCAGACGCCTTGTACAACGATGCCCTTACTTAATTTGTTGCAGGTTTATGTGTCGGGCTAAAGTAGTTACACAAGATTCACATTGACGGTCCAATGACATGTCTCCTTATTCCCAACCCTCCATTTAGATTTATTTACTTGCAATCAGGCGCGGTGGAACGGAAAAAATATTGGGTGGCTGGGTGCCTGGAAGACTATCTAAGCGGAGCGCCACCATCGGTTGGCGCGGAGCGAACAAGAAAATTTTTGGCTTTACAAACCCTCCAGATGGCCGAAAACGGCACTTCCCGAGTCTTTTAAGCAGCATGTAGCCAGCCTTGAAATATGGATCTCATGTCTGCATTTTCTCAATTAATGAAAAAAATTAATCTATGAAAAATGGCTATACATTTTCTAACCGGAGCTCCACTATCGGTAGGCGCGGAGCGGACAAGAAAATTTTTGGCTTTACAAACCCCTCAGATGGCCGGAAACGGCACTTCCCGATTGTTTTAAGCTGCATGTACCCAGCCTTGAAATGTGGATCTCATGTCTGCACTTGGCAAATATTGGGGGGGGGGGTAAACATACCTTTGGCCCCTCACTTTTTTCATTGGGGGCTTAGCCCACGTAGCCCCCCCCCCCAGTTCCGCCACCACTGCTTGCAATTCCTTCTCAAACACAGTGATAAACTTGCGATGGTCATCGTCCTCGAAAGCTGTTCCTAATAAAGTTGTATTTCCTTTCTAATTACAATTCAAGCTAGGCTACTGTTCCCCTATCCTTGGGAAAAGGAAGTGCTATTTACATGAGACAATGAGCTGTTAGTGCACATACTTACCACACGAGTGAAAATGTAAGTACTAATGTGTCTGCATTTTGGAATATTCCCGTTCAAGAGAACAACTGGTAACTGGCTAATGTTAACGTTCGCTGAATTTATGACCATCTCGATCTTCATCATTCCATTAGTCAATAAAATTTTCTATTCCCGGAAGATTCCAAATTACAGTTACAGGTGATACTTTATTCCACTCCGTTTCATTCGTTTCATTTATTTGTTTTCTATAACATGTGATTTCAATATAAGACAGTATAATACCAGATGTGATAATATATAAAAATGATGTGAAGGAAATAAGCTTAAAATCTCTACGGGGCTTTTCCGGAGCTTACTCAGTTAACTTATAAAGTTAAAAAGAATATGTCAATCCATCCCTAAACCTGCAAAATCCGTGCTCACAACATGCCTCCTACCCTCATCTCAGTTGCACACACGCCACTGCGTAACTTAAATAACGGTACCGTCCTTTAAGATAAAGTAACAACGCAGAAAAAAATTGAATATTACAATGTAAATTTTATTGATACTGATAACATTTAACGAAATTTTTAAATGATTGTATACTTGGCTTAGAGATCAAAGTGTCTGGTAAAGAGTTCCGGGCCCTTACTGCTCGGTAACGTAAAGAACTTTGTGAAAAACAGAAAGGGTGATAGGGTTTCGTAATAAATAAGCATGACGGGTATCGTATCCTTGTTTAAAACTATTTTGCTCGAAAAAGTGAGAAAAATTAGTCAGTAAGAAATTATTCAGAATACTACAAGTAGAGCACTAAACTCTGGGATCTAGTATATTATGGAATTTCAAAAGATAAAAGGACTTAAAAATAAGACTGGTTGGATCTCTTGATCCAGCCATAGAAATATGCCTAACGGCTCTCTTCTGCAAAATAAACAAACTATGTACAGGACAGGAGCTAGAACCAGAACAAGTTTATGAGCAATAAGTTAAGTGAGGAAAAATTAAAGATAGATAATTTATTCGCAAAACATTCTTAGGGACAATGTACTTCAGTCTGCCAATAATACCAACGCCATTTGCGACTTGTGACGAGATGAAAGAAATGTGGTCTACCCAATGTAGTTTCGAGTCAATAGTTACACCTTGATATATATTTTTTTTTTGACCTGTTGAAGTTTTTGTCAATTAACAACTGTATTAAAATTCTTATCATAAATGCATGCATGCCGAATTATTAAATACAATATAATTCGTCTCAGCTAGATTGAGTAAAAGTTTATTATACAGGCAAACCAGTCGGAGAAAATCGAGAATTCATGGCAGACAGTCTTTTCAAGTCACTATGGATTATTCACGTAGAAAAAAATATTCGTGCGTGCCGTCTGCAAATGGAACAAGTGAGGCTTTCTGATAACTATCATTTGGATCGTTAACGTGAATTATGAATAGAAGAGGTCCTAGTATGGAGCCTCCTGGGACACCGCACGTAATTTCATTCACAACTGGATTTATTCCATTGAAAAGTAAATTATCTTTGCCTTGTCAGGTAACTCTAAAACCAGCTAAGAGGCGTGCATCTGAGACCATAGTGTGAGAGTTTATTAAGGAGTATGTTGTGGTCAATAGTGCCAAATGCTTTAGATAGGTTCGAAAAATTCCTTGTGATCGGGGATGTTTTCTAGTTTTTAATGGGTCGATGTAATTTGTCGGTAGCGTCTACAAGGGCAAGTTCAGTAGAGCGCCCAGTACGAAAGCCATACTGATTATCTGATATAAGCTTATGTTTAGCAAAAAATTCTTGAGCCCTATTAAACATCAATTTCAATTTTCAAGATTTTTGAAAAACAAGGCGAAACTGAAATCGCTCGATAATTAACATCATTTTTAGATCATCTCTGAACGCTCCTTCTCGTAAAGATAAATTGAAGATATAAGATAGAGGTTGAGATACGTATGGAGTGACATGACGAATAATTGAAGGGCGAATAGCATAATAACCAGCAGCTTTCCTTGGGTCAAGATAGTTGAAAGCTGTAACTATAACCTCATAGACATCTGTAAGAGCTAGGAATATAGGCTACAATTTGGATTGATTGGAGGAAAATAATGATTACAGGAATGATGTTTCATCGTTTCGGCAGTGATGGATCAAGATTTGGGAAAAATATTGAAAACATTAGCAGTACTGTGTGGTTCAGAGAAAGATTCATTCTCATCGTCAAATATATCGGGATACTCTTAGACATTTTTAGTTTTATGCAAATTATCGTAAATATTACACCAAGTAGATTTAATATCATTTTTGCAGGTGTTAAATTTCTCATTGTAGTACATTTTTTGCTAGTCGCACAAGATGATTTCATTTATTCCAAAATATTGGTAGGATGTTTTCCTTTCCCAGTTTCCTGTGTAGGGTATTTAAGTCCTTGTAAAGTTTGTGACTGTGTTTCACTGACTGAATGATTCCTTAAGTATTCCAAGGACGCTTTTTTTCATTGGTTCTTTTAATCTCAACCCAAGGAAAGCTTTCATCATAAGTTTTGTGAAAAATTAGCCAAAATAGTCCGTAAGCAGAGTCTGTGTCGTTAGCGTCTTAGACTCTTCAAAATCAATATTAAAACCACCCATTACAAAGCAATATTGGGTTTCTGATAAAACTGTAGTAACAACTGAGTACATGTAGTCAATAAATGTTTCCATATGTCTATCAGGTGATCGGTAAATCACACCGACAACTACACTACGCTTTAAGCCGGGTTGCTGTTAACTGGTTCTCAATACAGCCGTTAAAAAAGGAAAGATCGTGACGATCCATAAACCCATAATCTTTTTCACAAAGAGAAAAACACCTCCTCCCTTTTAATTTTGCTCGTCTTTCAGTTAAAATGTAGTCATCAAAATGGATGTAAATAGGAACATGATCTTTAAGCCAAGTTTCGGAAAACCAAGCACGTCAAAATTCTGATTAAGTAAGCAAAGATAATTTGCAATATTATCAAAGTTTCTGACAAGACAACGACTGTCTAAATAAAACAAATTAAAATTCCCTTTTCTTAAAGCTTTAAACTCCTCAACATTGAAGTAATGATAAATTACGAATTTTTGAAGTTTCTGAATCGGTTTTTTTTTATTGTTTATAGTTCCTAAGTGCGAAGTTACATTATCAATCCGGCCTACAGCATTAAGAGATTCTAGACCATACATTTCAATGAACTGTAAATTACTTAAGTTGCAACATCTGCAAGAGGACGCAACATCATCTTGATTTACGTTTGTGTTGAGGCATGAAGTATGAAAATGTGATGAGTAGAACTTACATTGTGTAATCTGTTGGCCTAGTGGAAAAACCCCAAAGAAATAAAAGCATTGCTGAGTTTTCTATTGTAAGAAGTTCGATGACTACTAAACACCAATTACAGACTCCAATCGGCCTTAAATTTGATTGAATTTTATTTCCATAGCTATTTTTTCTACACTAACATTAACTTATAACCTGAGCTCTGTTTTATAAAGGGTTAAGATCAAGTATTCAAAACGTCTCGGGTATAAACCTCTTCCGTAGAATTCGTTGGAAAACCTTCCATTGTACGACATTTAGACAATTTTGTTCATGGTACCCATTAGACTGCACCAAGTTTTTCAAACACAGCAAGACCACGAGCCTCCAAAAACAGCCGCGACGTATATAATATTCCTGAGAAATCGTGAAAAAAATATTCTATACTTGATCAACCATCGCTTTTTGTTAATACAATGTACCATGAAACCATAGGCTTATTGGCAAAGAAACATTACGCATTTCCGCTAACTCTCATACCACAGAGTCCTCCGACGTAGTACTTTCATGCTCATATACACAAGCAAGATGCACAGAGAAAACTAAGCTAAGATCGTTTGACGGTATGTAAGTGTGAAAACATCGGTATTTCTACGATAATGTTCATCAAGCCTGTTTTACTTTCGGGCTCATTTGGTTATTTTTCTGCTAATATATTTAGTGCCTGAAAATTTAAGCGATGTAGTTTTCCCCAGCTTCGTCGATAAAGCTTAAAGTTAAAACTAATTTATGAGCAATCTGAGAACAATTTCCACCCCCTCAAGTTCGTGGCACAAAATTGTAGACAATTTTGTTCATGGCACCCATTAGACTGCACCAAGTTTTTCTCTAGAAATGTACTGGTAAACTAAATCACAAAATAAAATTACACCATTGCGGAAACAACTGAGATTATTGATTCAAATAAACAAGCAGTTGAACACTTGATTCAACATGTAATTTACATTCTACAATTAGGATTTTGACATCAGTTAGGCCTAGATCCCTCTTTCGTTGTTATTAGTATAAAGTTGTTTCGGCAGTTTTAAGGGATAGGGATATGACCTCCTAACATTGTTGTAAGACCGAAATTACATTTAAGAAGTAAAAAGAGGCATATGTAAACATTTGGGTACCTTTAAGGCACCATAATCTGATTAACATCCTTTTGCAGAAAAGAGTCTGACTGTTTTATCGAAAGCATCATAAATCTTCCAACAAGGTCATCAAATTCAAGAAACTAGTGGACTGTGATGTCTATGGACTCGTAAGTCCAATTATTATGTAATTCATAACCGGCAAGTTCTCCAGAATCTTGATTGCTGTTGTATGTAATCTCGGGTGCCATTAAACCTGTATTGCAATGGTCATTATTATACAATATTTGTTTTGCATATACTTCTTCAATATTCACTGATGAAAGGTGTTCCAACGTGCATGATTCGCTTAATTCGTTAGAAGACTTATTCTGATGATCTTCACGGCGTAGTGTAGGTGAATAGATATTTCGACTAGAATCGACAGTCAAGTTACGTTTATAGTAAAAACAAAAACCAAGTGCAACTAGGAGTACCATTAAAAACCCAGATATTACGACGATGATGGGTACGTATGTAATATTTGAGGCAGAGGGTACCATTTCTGGTGGCACTGAAAGAGAGCTTCCATAAGTTGTCTCAACGTCGTCAGGTTGGCTTGACGTTTCCATTTCAGGTGTTACTGAAAGAGAGATTTTATAAATCGTTGCATTGTCGTCAGGTTCGCTTAATGTTTCCATAGCTGAAAAGTTTATGTTAAAGATCATTGTGCAATTGTGCACCGTATTACCAACGTATACGGGTACTTTGCATGAAGTCCAACACAAATGTTGAGAGAAGCTGGAGAAGTGGATGTGACCCGAATCTTGATAGGCTCCTGAAAAAGATAAGAGGGAGTAGGTCAGGGCAGTGAGTAACGCATTACATGATTAGGTTTGACTGAGGAGGAAAGAATGTCCATTAACATATTATAGCAGTATTGCCTTTGTTGAACATTAAAATACTTTAGAAAAGACGATATTGTTGAATAAAATAAAAAAATAAAATAAAAAAAGATCAGTATATCAAAGCATTACACTACTGTAATTAAAACATGAACTTTCTGTCTGAGGGGTATTTGAAGTGCTACGTTTTATTAAACTGTTTGCCCATGGTTCAGAGGTTTTATGGTAATGTCTGTTAACCTTGCCCTGAAGTATGTCTTTACATTCTGACATGAGGCAGATCAGTGTACCATTTCGACCACTAAACAGCCTAACGTAGATGCAGTCAAGTGCACGCCACGCCAGGTTGACTGTAAGTTTCAAGGTTGGCGATTGTGTGAGTATGGATGGGACATGGTACCCCCATAATATGATGGGGGACAGGGTGTAGTTCGTGTGCAAAATATAGTAGTTTCTGATATTTTGTGAGCTTTGCAATGACTGTTTTGATTATGATAATTTGATAGAGGGCAGTATGTATTCGTCCGCTAAAGATTCATTCAACGACCATAATATTCGATGATATTTTGTCAGTGGAAAGCTGTTTCCCAGATTTTTCCGCCTCCACCCTTTACCAAAATAGGTATAATGCCTGCTAAGACGTGCTAAGACTTACTCCAGGTGGGGCAGGGGGTCATACCTTTCGTCGGGAGGATGGCCCCTGACGAGGAAATTTCCTTTGAGAAACGTAATGGTTGCAAGTCGCCTTGACGCTACACTTCAGATAACTTTAAAAGAAGACAAATCCTTCAATAAAGAGCCATATGATCCTATTTCCTTTAATAACAAATTTCTAACTTTGCTTTGAAGAAAAAACTCCAAATTTTTACTTTCCTCTAATAGATGCCCCAAATTTTCACACACAATTTTTTACTCTCAGAACCCGCCTGAAACTTTAATTTTTGCCATTTTTACGTGAACCCGTATCCTTTTTAAGGGCTAGGGGTGCTGGACCCTCCCCATCGAGGACCTTTTCATCCCTGTCTGATACACCCTGGCGCTACCTTTGACGCATACAGGCAAACATACGAAAAATAACTGAGGGGAATTGCAGAGCTGCCGGGTATCCAAGAGTGATGGCGAATTTCTCCTGGAAAATATGTATTCATTTATTTTAACATATAACTCCATGCCATATGGTTTCTATTCTCAATGATTTAAAAGTAGTGAACTAAGTTAAACCCTTCGTTTCCACCTAGCACAGGTGTTTACAAAAAATATTGAGTACCACAAGGTGACGACCAAGTACCTATTCTGGCTTTCGTACAGCACATCAAAAGTGTTATCCCCCTCAGACTCCAAAATTCAATAGTCTTTGCTCATATTTTCCAACTTAAGTAGCATCTTTAAGTTCAATGAATAAGTTCAAGAACACAATGTCACAAAGGCACTAAGACATGACGAACGTGGGCGGTAGCCCTTAAATAACAGCGTCCTGTTTCCACAGATTTCTTTTAAGTTTATTGCATGTGAGCAATTTCAGGATTTTGGTAACTTTCAGAATGCTATTCAAATGAGTTCTGCCTTAGAAAGATAGCAGCGATTTTTCTGTCATTTCAGTTTGCAGTCAATTTATCGGGAGCACTGTTCAAAACTCATTAAAAGCTATGATATTTTCCTTTATTCCATTCTACTAGTTATCCACGCAAATAGACAAACTGTTCAAGCTGGACATTCTCATTTTTATTGACTGTTGGGTGCATATACCGTGCTAACGCACCTACAGTTTAAAACCTTAGCACCAAACTGGGACAATACGCACTCACTGCCCCTACCAATTTGTCCCGCCCTCCTTACATAGTTCAAATAAATGTTGAAAAGCAGCCTTTGATTAATTCTTTTGCTTGGTTTAGCTCCTTCTGACTAAATTGAGTTGGGAATCCATAAAAATGGCTCGGAACATTTATGTAATCCTATTCGCATATGTATACATAGACATGTTCCATAATTATGCTGATTTAAATACACATATACTCACATTTACACATAAACAAAGTCCACGAATATTTGCATGTATATGTATAAGTCTACCCCTCCCCGTATCCAACAAAAACTCCAGCCCTCTTTGTGCCTTAATCATGTAAAGTTCGAAAATTGTGCCACTGTGTAATATAAGAATGACATGTTTCACTACGAAACCACAGTACTGCACAGGGATGATGCACCTTATAGAATGTTCTCAGAAACCTGATTGTTCTTTATTTAAGGTTTACTTTAGTTTGCATTTACAATATTAAACTTCCTTTCCATTATGAGACGTTTTAAAATCAGACGTCTTGACAATTTTGGTAAAATAGTGAGAATTAGTGTTATAAATAGTATGTTACAGTACACCTTACAAGCAATTAAGCACTATTTGTAGGCTAAATTATGTAGAAAAGCTATAAAAGATATAAAATTACTAAAAGGCAAACGTAATTACCATTCCGCTGTGTGCAATTCGTCTGAAAATAGGCATTGGTTTGACAGTTTATGGTCACGTCATCTTCCTCTGTAACGTTGATGTGGTACACCGAATCCATGGAAGGGTGCATGTTGGTGTAGGTCTGTTTCAAAAGAGCAATTTATAGAAAATAAAGTAGAGAAGTTCCCTTATTGAAGGTCAGAATGGAATAATAATACAAAAAAAGCGTTTCGTTGTTGTTGGTTGAACAATGAAAACATTCCTAAACCTTGTGGCAAGTAAGGTCCGGAAATTAGACATTAAATATTACAATATAAGGTTAAAATATTAATAATTAAACTGTACGTAAAACATTTTGAAAACAAGTTCTTCAAAGTATTGAACATAAAACTTCGTAATGCGAGAACAACTGTTTGTTATGTGTCTTCAACTTTTAACTTAATTTTGTTAAAAGCTTACCAAACTATCTTCATTAATAAATATTGTTGTTTGACACACTGGTTTCAGATTGTAACAAATAACAGTGCTGGGTAGTTTTAAATGTTCAGCACATACACATTCATAAAATCCAGTATCATTAGCAGATACATTATATATGACAAGATGACTCGTACTGCCGACGTCATTATGACAAATTTTATCTTCACAAGAATTTACTGCAACATTTTCTTCCGTAGGAAGCTTCCACAGAATATGTTCACAAGAAGAGTTGCAAGTAATGCTGATGTTTAGACCTATCAACCCGTGGACCAGTTTAGCAGAAAAATTAGAACAAGTACTGTTTACAACTGATGGCATAAAACAAACAAACATCCATGTAAACTTCATCATCTTTTCAACCATGTTGTGTTGTAACCAAGCAGATTCCTTGTAGTCCTTCTATTCACCTCAGGCAATTGTAAGTTTCTTACAACAACGCACATGTAACGTATTGAGATAATTTTATGTACAGAAGAACAATTTTACAATAAAGGACAAGGTACAATTGTAGAAAGTAGAACTTTTCGTACAACTGATGTCACGAAAATGGCAGGAAATTATTCAGAGGTTTCGTATTGTCTGTGAACGACAGTGTTTCATTTAAAAGAATGTTATGTTTTAGGCTTAGTTAATTAAACTATTAGGCCTATATCGCCAGAACTGTTTTTCAAAGGCAATGACTTCCGTGATCGTTACAGTTTATAAAAAAATCCTTTTGAAACTGCCTTTTAGGGGAAAATGTCAGCCTTCTTTGTTATTAAAAGAGTGTTCACAGTC
Source organism: Holothuria glaberrima (assembly GCA_009936505.3). Lineage (NCBI taxonomy): Eukaryota > Metazoa > Echinodermata > Holothuroidea > Aspidochirotida > Holothuriidae > Holothuria > Holothuria glaberrima. The sequence continues at coordinate 2,458 of WURT03166806.1, read as the reverse complement.
ATTGGCATAGGAAGATCTTCTCAGCTGGGGTTGAATTTTGAGTCCCTAAATGCAATTCGGTGCTACATATTGTTTAAATTTTGAAGAAAATTACTGCGATGCAGGCGCGTATGTAAGAATTTTGTACGCGGGGGCACGACTTGGGCCGACCATCTAAGCGGAGCGCCACTATGAGTTGGAGCAGAGCGTACCGAATAAAACTTCTGTTTTCATACCTCCCAAATGGTCGAAATGGCCCTTCCCATGCTTGACAGTGGTGCCATAGACATTCCCTTAAACAGTTTGTTTGAAGAATCAGATGATTTAGACGATTTTAAACACTTATTTCATCTTCGGTTGTGGTGACTAGCAAATTCCCTGTTGAGCGCTACTTTTCCATGGTACATGTCAGATTCGAAAAAAGTTTGGTATCGGAATTGGGATTACAGAACGTTCGGACACAGTTTAAAGCACTCCCAACAGGGTGGGCTCTTGGGACCCACATTACGGCCCCTGGTAGGATCCACGAGGGAGGCTGCGTTGTTCGTCCATGAGTTGAAGCCCGGTAGCTCTCAGGTATTTAAAAATTGTGGGCATAAAAACTGTGCATTTAACCTTCTTCAAATTACACGATGTAGGCTCTAGATAGACCACAACCCACAGTTTCGCACTTTTAAGTAATATCTGGCTACGACTTATATGGAGCCGGCTTTGTTGATGCTAGGGGCTTTAGGAGGTTCGAGGGTTGCATCATGGGTGATGGTGAAGTTTGCTGTGGCTTTGGAACAATAATTCCCACCCGAGATGCCTACGAAGGGTCGTATCTAGGGTCATATGCTTGGAGGATGTAAAGAGCGGGTCACACCACTTCGACCAGAGATGGAGAAGATTTCAACAAAAACTCAAAAAAATCGGATCGTAATCCGATCCGAAATCGCTGTAGTGTGACCCGTGCTTAAAGGTCCCAAATTCCGACTGGCTGGAGTTTTTTTTCAACTGAGTGACAGCACGTAAATTGCACAATTTTCCGCGCCCTTCGTTTGCATCTAGCAGTGAGGATCCTTCCTTTGGAACTACATAAAGGTGCCCTCCTGTGGGGAGAGGTCTAAGGGGGATGAGGAAGGGAGGGGATCCACTCTCCTTGAGAAACTTTTGTTAAATGAAAGCTGGTTAGATGCAAAATGGTGCTATCTTTGGGACATTTTTGGAGCTGAACATGTATCGCTGCAAAATGTCCATAATTTAGTCAATTCAGCTGTTGGGATCCTTCCTTTGTCACTAGGTGCCGTCCTGGGGGAGAGGTCGAAGGGGGTGTTCCCTTCTTTGAGAAAATTTCTTTTATATTTATATAAGGTTGTTGAAATACAAAATTGTGCTATGGAACATTTGGAGCTGATGTATGCCCCGAAAATTTTGTGAATTTTAATTTTTAGGTGAAAAAAGAGAGTAAGTTGTCTAAGAGAAGAATCCGTTGTCAACAAACCTCCTGAAGCCCCCGGCTACTTTAATGTCTTCTATTCGGGGGAATTGTTAGGAACAAAACGTGCGTGGAGTCAACAGAAACATTCTTGGACTATTACGAAAATTTTCCTTTCTTTCATTGTGCATTATAAAATGTTATTTAAGGCTGACAGATACCTGTATAGGGCCTACTGGAAACTCTTGATCAATTATATAAAATGGGAGCAATGACATAATGCTTATAACCTGGCATCCAAATGATAGTATATGATATGACGCCAAGCACTTTACATCTATCGTATTTTTACTAATTTGTAACGAAAAGCTCAACAAACAGCTTCCAGCAATGGAGAGTGGGTGGGAGGTAGAGAATATGTGTATGGAGGTGATAGTAGAACTCCCTGATAGGTATAGCAGAAGGGGTGAAGGACTAATGAGCGCATTTTAGAATCCTTTGTCGTTGTAAGTGTATTAACAATCACTATCTATACCGATAATGGCTGCGCGAGCAGCGCTCGATATTTATTTTTTATTTTCATTTGAAAAATGTATAACGGCAAATACGTATTTTTAACCTTCCACATCATGCTACAAATTAGATTGAAAGGTCCCATATTGATGCGAGGCCCCTACAGATGTTTGGAGATGTATCTTTGCTGTGATGAGAACAATTCCATGTACAATCACTTTTATGATGGTAATGAGATGGAGTGTAATCCGTGACGCACGAGCGCGGAGCGCGCCGAGATGTCTTAAATTAAATAAGATGGCAAATGACAGTTTTGATCCGATTTTACGTGGGGAAAATAACTTTTGGTAAGTTTTTTCTTCATCTAGTTGGAAAATACAAACAAAGTTGGCATAGTTTTAGTCGGAAAACCTTAACGGACCTGTTCAGGTATTCTTGAGCTTTAGAGTTTCTTCAAATGTTGGAATTTACTTAGGATTAACTACTGATTTTGGGAGATAAACAGTTACAGCATTTGGAACGTACATTTGGAGAAAAGTTTGTACATAT
>WURT03166795.1:0-10574 GCA_009936505.3 Holothuria glaberrima | reverse complement strand
GTGACAATGGTTTTATTAACTCATATAGAATAACTCTTCAGGTATTTGGCGCTACAGGCTGCATTTACTGCGCTAAAGGATGCAGGTACCCAGCCTTGAAATATGGATCTCATGTCTGCAATTTCTCATTTAATGCAAAAAAATCAGTCTATGAAAAATGTAAATATATGTTTCTTTGCGGAGCGCCACCATCGGTTGGGGCGGAGCCGGAAACGGCACTTCCCGAGAGTTCTAAGCAAGAATATGTTCAGCCCCACTTCGAAATTCTTCCCGCTTCTTGGAACTTCTTGGATTTTTAGCCCAAAAGTAGACCGAAAACAGTCAATGACTTTCACACATAAAGTCAACGCGTTAGTATGTCAGGATGGATATGAATGGAAGTTGATAAATTCGACTCGAGGGAGACAGAGCTCAGACCATCAGTATGGTGTTGCCATTCTTGAGCTAAATATACTGAAGTTGGACGTACTCGACAGATAAGAGTCCTGTGTGAACTTGCTCATAATCGGATTCTAGTCGTACAGTATATTTCTAGGACTGACAAAATCGCAATAGACATCATCATGTAGCCTGTAGACATACATATTTGTCGTGTAATAAAATATTTTTTCTCGGTCTGTAATTTCATTTGGGGGGGGCAAGAGGGGGCGAGAGTTTCAACTGGGGGGCTCCCGCGCCCTGCCCCCCCCGGTGGCTACGCCACTGCTAGTTATGCCGTCGCAAATGCAAGGAGGCGTGAAATTCATTTCTATGGAAAATTCATGTATTAGTCAATAGCAAACTTTACACATTGCTAAATGCCCCAAGGAACCACGGGAAGTGTAAGTATAAACAATAGAAGGGTGATGTCAGCACTATTGTTTATATTCCCAGTTTCCGTGATTCCTTTGGTTTATTTAGCAATGATTAAAGTCTGCTATAAGTGAATTCGATAATTCGACTGTACCTGCGCACTCACATGGTTTGTATGATTTTGTATCGTTTACAGCAAATAAGCTGCCTCTTTCGGTATAAAAGCGTGTGTCATAATTTGCTTTAAAGTACACTGGGGACTCGTATTTCTTACGGTTAGGCTGGCCACAAATAGGTACAGACTTAATGATATAGGTATGTACTACACGAAAATTGAGGACGCACCAAAATAGGGGAGAGCAGTATACTATGTGCTGAGCTTAGTTTGTTTATGTTGTGTGTATCCCACAAGTCCATTCGGCAAACGAATTATCGATCTCGCTTATTTGTGCTCACTGCTTCACTTTCTTGAAATCTACATGCACATATAGACAAAACTACTACTGAGTAACAGCTAATCATTTTTAGGGAAGTCAGTTCATCATGAAAGGCCTATTCGTCATGATTTATGTTACGATATATCAAAAAAGATATTTGAAAAAGGAACGAGAATAGATTTGAAAGATCAAGCTGATGGTTCAAAATAAAATCAGAGTACTGCTAAAGCCTTTTCAACTCTCAAATTCCCATTTATTCCTAGATCACTTTGTCACGCAAAAAATTATTTTTATATCACATCCGATTCTGCAATACCAGTTGCTACTGTCTTAATTGTCATAGCGACAGAGCATCGTAAGACCCTTCATGCCCCCTGAGTCCCCTCTAAGAGATCTAAGAGAACACTACGTGAAATATCGCTTCCTGTCTTCCCGAAGCAACATTTTCAACCATTACCTCTCGTGAATCTTAATTAAAAAGTTAGGTAACATTACCAACTTTCTCATCATATGTTCATAGTGCATATTCTGACGATATTGTCACCCCGGTGGGCCAGAAAGTATCATACTTGGTTGTCTTTAAGGTCTGTGAACATGTAACGAAAATAGCTGTTTAATTAACAATGATGGATTAAGATCTCCTGATGAAAAATCCGTTGAAATTATTTAAATATCCTATACCGTTCTCGAAACATACTCCTTCGAAGCTTGACCATTTCTGAAATTATAATGAGGAATGTTGCGCACAGTGTCTTTTGTTAATCCTTTATCAATTATTTGATAATCAATCACCAATTAATTTCCTGTGTTTTTTCTTTTCTTTTTTTGTGTGGATATTTCCAAGTAGTCAAAAAGCTACTACAAAAAGAAACCCCTCAGGGTATGCCAACATTACAACTGTTCTGGAATAAGGCTTAAGCAAACAATGGATAGCATAAGACATATCGCACGAATCCCCCTCCCACGTCACAGATTTGAAAATGTAGCTCATACTTATTCATTATCTTAGAGTAAAACGATAATTTTCTTGTACAGTGGTCATTCTTTAACGGATTTTGATTGGAATCGCTACTATTTTTAAAGTTTTGAATGCTTTTCACATCAAATGGAGAGGTGTGATATTTACATGTCACAGACCTTTAAGCGTTTCAACATTACACTATATACCTTGCAATGATCTCGGCATTGCAAGGCTCTGATAGAAGATGTATAACCTACGCTTTTAAAACGGTCGAATTAACTTGCGTGCATGCTATAGTTTAGTTTATAGCTTTAGTTTAACAATTTATTTCCACCAACTTCAAAGTCGAAATTATTGACACATGATATAATGATAATTTACCATTGGTTGTATGGAAAAGGGGGAGAAGCAGACGTGCAATACTTATGAATCGTTTTCTCCTAAAGTAATGTGACGTTTATAAACTGTATGAGCTGTTGAGGGAAATACATACGAAATACTGCAATAATTTATCACGAAACTTATTTACACCTCCCTCCTCCCCCAAAAAAGAAATAACGAAGTTAACATGCCATAATGTTTTCAACATCTGCCTTTTGTTAACCTACTACCATGTGACTCATTGTTTCCTTTCATGGTCTTTAAGTCTGTAAGACACGAACACTTTCTCAATCAGACACATTTATCTCATTGAATACAGTTTTCATGTCTTTCTTTTCTAGCCTACGCAAAATCGTTATTTCGTCTCTATAAAGTCACCACTGGCTTCCAAAACTTAGTTCTTTATTTAGTAACGAGACTGGAGACTTGCCAATACAAATCCGGATTTCCAAAATTTAGGCTATGATAACAAAATAAGACCTCTAGTTGCCTTAACCTGATTTTTCTACACTATGAAAATCGCAGTTTTGGATAAAACTGTTGAAACTCTTCTCGCCGTAACTGTAGATATAATATGTGTGTGATTTAAGAGAAACTCTCCCTTAAAGTACAATGTTGCGGCCCAAAGAAAATCGATAATGATGTCGAAATTGAAAAAAATTCATTTCCAATGTAGTACTATGGAGCATTGTTGTTTCAATCATTATTTCCAATACTGAGGTTGCAGGTATTTTAAACCGGGCAAAAATTCACTTGTTCAAACAGTCGTCACATCAATTTAATCAACGTGTCGATTAACTTGCATCCCCCTCTCAGCTGAGGGAGGACATTGGCACATGGCCCTTAACATTACACATTAGGTAAAGCCAATCATGAGAGATATAGTACACAATACAAATACACCCCTCCGTCCTTACCCACCGTCCCAACTGTTATGGACTCCCATTTTACAAGAGCACGTTGAAGAAAACTTATTTACAGAAGTATTCAAGTTGCTTCCATATATTATATCTCCCTGATTGCCTGACGGAATTAAATTTTTTTCTTTCTTTCTGTCAATTCATTTATGGTATTTTCTTACAACTTTATGGCAAACAACGTCGAAGAAGACGAGAAGGCTTTCTCGACGAAGTAAACTCTATTGTACAAGAGAGCAGACTAGTTCTTGTCAAAAAGAAACTGCATACTCTAATATAAGATGACACAACCTTTACTTGACATGTTAGAAAACATCGCCTCATCTAGCTTCTTCCTCTCTAAACGAATTATTTTACAAATTTCGCGCCTTGGCAGTATCAGGCACGCTTCATTAAGTTACCGGTATATCCTGTACCCTGCACGTGTTTCGAATTAGTTCGAACTGCTTGGCAATTCCATTTACATGACTACAGATTGATGTACGGACTTCAGAGGCATGGGCCTCTTGTATCTTTCATATGACGAGATGCTTTTATCTCGGATAACGAACATAGATACTTACTTCTGACGTAAAACAGACAAGGTAGAGTCAAACACTTTTTCAGTGACAAATAATATCTAAATGGTAGGAAAACATGGCGACAATAATAAGTTCAAAGACGATCTAGATCCTGGCGTCATTCTTAAAATCAGGCGTGTCGGGTCAAAATAATGTACCACTCAAAGACCGGCCCTCGTACAACTTCAGCTTATGTCCATGCCTGGAGCTGTGTTTTGAAATAATACTTTCATGGTCAATTACCGGTTACCGATTCTGTAGTTCAGTCTGCCTCGTGTGTTTTCGCGTATCTCACCCACCCAATTATCTCAATTTAATAGCCGTAATAAGAATCCAATCCTGACGTTGCAGTCGGAAAAAATTGTTTGAAAAAAAAACCGACCTAGCAAGTTTAAGTACTAGTTTTATCCATAAAGGAAATTTATACCAAAAATAGGCTCTAATGCAAATACGCCAGTGGGATATCAGTTTTAAATTTATCCAACTTTTCCTTATGGAGCAGTTTCTGTGTTTGACATTTACAGTATGCAGTTATATCTTAACACCAATTACATCACCTGCAAGGAATTTTGTCAGAAATTTAAATAATGTACTGACAGATAAATAATTAATCAAAGCAAATACATTCTAGTCACAAACTGGTGCAATAATTTATCTGAAGAATTTTATATAAGTTTTGAATTTTTTCTAATGAATTTCTTATTTATCAACAACGTAGTAGGTTAAACGAGATAAAATGACGTCAACACATTGCACTAATGGACTGCAAGTTGTATGCTCGTGACTGCAGACTGCATGTCTGTAGGAAAGAATATGCGACATGCCGGTTGTGTTTCCAAATAATTATTTTTGGGACAATAAATCCAGATACAAGCATTTCATTAAAAACCACTTTAGAGTTAATCACATCATTAAAATTCACAGGTCTTCTTGTAGCTTTATATACTTTTCTCGAGTGAAAACTAACACTTATTCTGGTGAGCTACTAACTTTTCTGTGATTTCTATAATTTCATTTTTTATATATGTAATTAAACTTTGCACTCTTCTTTCCCATACATGAGGACAAATCCTAAAAGTGCAATATAAATACGGAATGGTAGGATATACCTCCCATCATCTGGATATGTACCAACGGCATGCCACCTTTCCAGCTGACGTCATCAACAAAGTGACGTCACTGGTAAAATAAATTGAAAGAGCCCGTCCTAACCGTGAAGGACGGCATCGAAAATGTACCGGATGTGACATTACCAATAAAACTTTAATTTTTCCATCTGCCAAGTGTCTCAGTTCAATATTCATCAAAGAAACATTCGCTTGATTCCATTACGGTTTTATCTAGACCGTGAAAACCCTAGTATTGTAGGCAAGCTCCAACCCATTAAAGAGAAGAATTCGCAAATACATCGAACAGAATTTTGCCTGCTCTATGAAGGCTGTCATCTTTTTAAGTTTAGCTTTTCAAAGAGTTTAAATAGCCGGTTCATTTCATCGACCTATATTCGTCTAAATGTGACTGACGGCACTGGAATTTGTGTTAAATTACAGTACCTACAATCTATGGACCGACTCCTAAAAAGAGAATGTTTCTGAGGGATTTATGTAGCATTCGACTTAATATGGCTCAGAGAATGGTTCTGAAAATCCAAGGTGGAAACGAGAAACATGCAGTCAATGTTCCACACATTCAATAGAATTCTTCCGCTAAAAGATACCTTACGAGCTTAGGCCTACTAACATTTCCTGGGCTTAGTGGAAACCAGTTTGATAGCGAAAAGTACAAGATTTGTGATGTACACATTGTAGAACATGATTCGCTCATCATATGACTACGACTTTACTCGACACAACTCAATTCAACCGTCCAGTCACCAATCGCCGTGTAAATGTGTGTGATCTACGACCGAAACTTAGTTTTAAGACCTGTTCTAAGCCACGTGGTACTAAGTAGCGGAAAGCGAACACGTTTGTTCGCTGGAGACAGGAAATTCCCCCTGATATACCGTAGTGCAGTGGTCCTTAAACGGGGGTATTTACCTCCTGGTGGATAATTTTGGTATCTCGGAGGGTAACTATTGATCGCCGATCCTATCCAGTAGGCTATCTTCTTTCATTATTCCAATTCTGTAAGATTACTCCCGAGTCCGATGATCTGACACTGGTGAAAGAAAGTACTAAACCATAGTACGATGACGGTACCAGACCCATTTAAGTGTATTCAGGTATTTGGGAGATGATTAACTGTAACCCATTTAGGACCGCTTTATGGAAAAGTATAAGGATTATACATTGTAAAATTTTCTCCAAATTAAAGTTAGGGTTCTTTAAGAAAGCAGGTTAGGGTCTCTTTCCCAGGGATATTGGGCATGTTCTTTCAGGGTCGTCAAGTTGTGACCGGGTTATGACCATAAAGCGGTCCACAGGCATTCTCTTTGTTGTGAATGTGAACTACGGAGAAAACCACTTTTGATATATTTTAGGAGAGGGATACATAGGGTGGCTGATTGGAAAAGGGGGAATGGGACGAAATTGGTTAATAACCACTTCAAAACAGGCTAACCGGTCGTGTATGGTGCCGTTGTCAATCGTGTCAATGAAAGTTGCGCCAACTTTAAGAAACTACAGGTCACGCCAGTCGAGTTAAGTTGGGTCACGCAAACATGCGTAGTGTGTGGCTAGCTTGGTAATATACATGCACGCACTACACTATTTTGATCGACGAACGAGACAGTCGAGTTGCGTTGATCGTGTGAATTCATCCTGTGTGCGGCGGGCCTTAGTGTAACTACTTTTGTATTATTGGTGAAATGTTTTATAAATCGGCGTTCGCCTCTGATATCCCCTAAACTTTTCTCCGGGCTCTTAATTTTGTTCCAATGAAATTGATATTTGCTCTTTTAGTGCTTTCCATTAATAAATGTATGAGTCTTCCAACCAAGAAAGCCTCCCACAGTCAATGGTGATTAGAAGGTACACTAATTGTATTTCTGTGTTACGATGATGCCAACAGGGACTTTTCCATGTAAATGACAACCCCCTGGTGGCATTTGGTAGCGCTATGCTTTTTACGCTCCATATAGTAAAACACACTTAATTTTAAAGGATTGTCAATTAAGCTTTCAACCGGTACAGTTAGATTTTTACACTATTTGTGTTGTTGTCAAATGCATCACCTAGCATTGATTGTGAAGTACCTTGTACAACGACATTGAATTCTCCTATCTATGTGAGTAGATCGTCCAAAATTTAAAGGGCAATTCTCAATATCCCTGACAGTTCCAATTCTCCCAACAATACAACTTGTAGCTCCTCCCATAACTGTGTCAAACTCCTTGTGTAGACACAAGTCTATTTTATTGCTTAGGGACATTTTCTGATAAGCATACAAGGCTATAATGAGTAATCCCAGCACTCTCACTGCATTGTATAATGTGAGCTGCTCTGCATCTTTTGAATTTTCAAACTTTTATGTCAATCAAAGAGCACTCATGAACTGAGAATTTTGATACCCCACACTTATGTTATGCTTTGGGGTGATGAGTGTATGTCTTTAAACCTTCAACCAGGGGTGGCTTTATGAAAAATTTCCCATTACGTAACTTGCTCACATGATATGCGGAGGCTGCCTGCATAACAGGGGTCCGTAAAACGTACTGTACTTCCCTACCTATCAGAAAGTCCAAACCCGAGGCAAAGGGAGTGGGGTTGGGGCGGAGCCGTCCCTGCCATTTTTTTTTGCCCCCTAGAAATCCAAAATTACCATCGACGTAATACATTTTAGTATATCTCGCCCCCTAAAAAATATGCCCTTATGAAACCTAGCTCGCCCTTTCAGTATCTTTTCTAGCTTCGGGGTTTAGGAAAGCTGCCCCATTTTGGAACATTTCTGTCTAGCATCGCCACAGTCCTCCCCGTTACTTTTCCCTCTTATTAGCTTATAATGTAACTTAAAACTAAGATGCATAATTTCATCTAACGTGAAATTGTTTCCCCAATGGAGTTCAGTGAATTTATTTACCCTTCACCTGTCACAACTCTGTCAACCCGCACAAATGACAGATGTTGTTTCCGTCGGTCAGTTGGTCAAGTGTGTCTTGAGACACTTAGTACGACAAGGTCATCAATCCAAGGGCACTCTAGCACGTCACCAATTAATCTAAGGGAAAACTTTAGCAACGGTTTGTTTATTATCGGAAGAAGCTTGCATGTATCGTTCAAGTACATGGTTGATATAGATTCCCGGGTAAAAGTTCCATTTAACAGCGTATGTTGACAAGTTCTGGTACGGTAACACTGGAAAGTCATAGATAAATAAATCGTATTGCTAGTCCAGCTCTACCTATTCATGCCTTCTTAAAAGTGATGAGGTTAACGAAGGTGGTTTCATAGTTTGTACCCCACATGGGCGTAAGAATATGGATAAGCTGACACCAAACTGTTATTCAAAACTTCCGGGGGAGGATGATTGTTTTGCCCACACCAAAGAAAAACAGATTCCCTCCATAACCAAAAAAATTTTTTGCATCTCTTGTCCCCGAATACGCTTAAAGTCGTCAACGAAACGCACTCTCCCGGCTCCTCTACAGAGGTAACGCCAGGGGAGGCATGGGGGTATTTTCAACGGTCTTGGCCTCTCCCATTTGCCCCAACTTTCCCCCACTTGCCCAACTTTTCCTCACTTGTCTTGCCCACTCTCCGCTTCTGTACAAATGTATACAGTTTACAGCAGCAGTGTGCAGAGTGCACTGTTCATGCTTTCTTTAAAGTGATGTAGGTTAACGAATGTGGTTTAATATTTTGTACCCCACATGGGCGTAAGAAGGAGGATAGGCTGACACCAAACTGTTATTCAAAACTTCCTGGACACACCAGGGGACGAAGCCTCTAAGAAAAATTTTTACCCTAGAAAATTTGACATTAATATTGCCTTAATACACATTAATACATCTCTTCCCCTGAAGTAATCTTGTACCCTCCAGTACCTTGGTATGGCTGGATATGAAGCAATGACCGCTGACGAATGAAATCCTGTTCTAGACTTGTCACTTTCAGGTACCCGTACTTTACAACTTGTCAAGGACAATTATTTATTAAACACTTACACTTTTTCAAAATTCCTTCTGCTGGATGTCAAAGGGTCAAAACCAAAACTTTACCCCTGAAAAGATTCTGCTCCCCGAATGAACTTCAACGTCCCAAGAAGGGACAATAAGACTACTCTTACCAACCCCTCGACCTTGAGACATCTACATGATGGGTCTGAAAACACTTTTAATTGGCAGAAATATTTTTGGTATCTTTCCCACTGCTTACAGCAGAATGGAATTCTTTAAACCGTCTTAACTTGTAATTAATTGTAACTGACCATACCAGGTTGAAACAATGTATTCAGTGCTCTATATTAATTAGTACTAATGCATTACATTCCTACAGCGAAGAACGGCAAACTTTGTTTCGCCGATGAAGAATATAATTCAATGAGACGCCTGCTATAATAAGATTGCGTTCTTTTGTTTGTAATGACGTTGATGAATATTACTTATCATCACGAATGAAGTAGTGTGACGTCAGTCATACACTTAAAGGTGTAAGATGCACCCCACATATAGATTAAACCACTAACTTAAAGTAACTTCACGAATGAGAAATTATAAAGAAGAGAAAATGATACATCACATAACTAATGAACATTATTAATAATGCTGATTGCTTTAAGAAGCTGTGGGATATTTTCTCTTGCAATGTGATGTGATAGACCTTCAACACCCAGAAACAGTAGCAACGCCTTAAGGCTACAAACAGCCCATAAATCAAAGTAAGAAACAATTATAGGCCTACATCATAGCCCATAGTAGCAGTAGCTAGTATATAGAGGGATTTCATCTTACGAGTGGGATTCCCAGGTACTGAAGGACAAAACAGACGCGCAGTAATCGTATTTACAGCACATGCGCAGGACATAACCATAGATACTATTGTGACACAATGGACGCTTGCCCTTCACAACCAAAAAGACGCGCGATCCTGCCCTTCAAAATCAAAGAGACGCGCGATCACCGACGTCACTACGCCACGCGTCTCTCCATATTTTGACGGTCAGGCGCAAAGATATTATAAGCATAGATACCAAACCCCTAAAGAGGTTCTTCACTGACGTCACAAATACATGTGACAATAGCGGAGTCCGCCATACTGGACGTCAAACTCATGGCACGCAACATGTACTCTGTATACAAATAAATTGTTCCAAGGTTTTTAAAGAATGTTTCCCTTATGATTATGAACGTTTGTTACATAATAGCAGAGTTGTTGAGTCAAGTCGCTGACTTGGACTCGAGTCAGACTCGAGTGTCAGTTTTTCTTGACTTGTGACTTGACTTGACTTAAAGACAAATGACTTGCGACTTGACTTGACCTGAAGACAAAATGACTTGCGACTTGACTTGTCTTGAACATATTTGACTTGGCGACATTAAATGAAAAAGTTGTCGCTGTGTGTAGCATGAACTTTTTACCACAAAATT
>WURT03166784.1:0-10575 GCA_009936505.3 Holothuria glaberrima | reverse complement strand
GGATGAAATTATTTTGTCATCCTCCTTTTAATGTGCTAAAAATGCAACGCTATGGCTGCCATTGACGTTGTTATGGAGCGTAAATTTTTTTGCCCGGCATTCCCTTCGAATACCTGAAACAGTCTATACATTATAATCACCCGATTCAACATTAATCAGTATAAACAAATTAACAAAACAACACGTTCAACAACTTTAAATTCTACTTTCATTAGGTTAAACTCCTCAGAACTAGGTCTCTGAAAAGACTTTTCTGAATACGTCTGCTCGAAAAAATTGTCAATTTTCTATTGAATTTGTCCTAGTAAACAGCTCACTTGGAACTCAGACAATCTTGGACAAAACTCGTTGGGACCCCGCTCCCCTTCACAATGTTGACCATGCACAGTTAACCTGTCCATGGCATACAGTTAATCTTTCTGTTCAACATTGGAAGGGTGAGCGGGGGTTTCATGCAAACCTGGGAACTGACATTTAAGAATATTATGACAGTGTCCCAACAGTTTTGTCCAAGATTGTAGGCTTGTGAATGAACCAAAAGACTTGCGACTTGACTTTGACTTGCAAAATATGACTATAGCTACCATCTCTGCATCTAGGCGGCTACAGTGTTGATAAAAGTGCCGGAGAAAAGATTGATGGATTGAATGATTTGCCCTTAATGTGACGGAAATAAGAACATGGATAGCTATCAAGGAATTTATTGTTGAAAGGCCACAGAGTTACGGTTGTGACATTTTGTCATGCATAGATTTGGTAAACATCATCATATTTAGACATCAATCACATTGGATACACAAATGATTGTAACGATCAAGTACTTTTCTTTGTACACATTGCAATTGGTGCCTAATAAAAGGCTAAAACAAAGGAATCATTGTTGTACTATCAAATGGGAAGATGAAAACTGAAGATGTGTTCGTTAACTTTGTTGAAATTGCATTTTCAACAAATCGAATTTGTTGAAATCGACGGGGTGAAAGTTGACGGTTACTTTAAAAACACAGAGCACCAAGAATAGTCTCCTCTAAACGATTTTTATAGAGATGTTTGGATGGGACATCTGTTATATCATATGGATGAATAGATAAAAAAATTGTGTTGTTTCTCTTTTCTTTATAATGTTGACACACCTGTTCATTGAATGTTCGATAAGTTTGGTAGTTCCCAGCTTATTTACAGTGTTACACGTATTCTACCAAGAAAACTTCGCAGCATTTACCTTTGGCGTGCAAACATGATAGCCAATTTTAAAAGCATGAAAAGAATTGCTTGAGGAAATTTGGCCATTGTGTATCAACATATTCAAGCTGCAGGAAAGCTAGAGGTATCTTACAACAAGGAGAATATCTTGCGATAAGGGTGGGATATTGCTGTAGTTATTTTGGAGGAAAATAATTCATTTCACGGAGGAATCCTATCAAATGTCGCTATTAAATGCAAGTACTAAACTTACTAAGCCTGGTAGTGGCTGACAAGATCAGAATGTTTAGGTGACAGGCTTCACTTATAATCATCAAGATACCTGCATGAGTATAATTACGTCTCATAAAGCACAGCTCCTTTTGGTAAACATACCGTAGATTATGTGTGTTTCACTCTCATTAACAAAAAAAATCCACGGGAGCAACAAAACCTTGTAGGGTTTGCAGGATGTTGTTTGCATGAAGTCATTTTCAATTTTCCGTATTTTTGTTGAAGCTTGAAGATCATACAAAGCACCACAGGCGACAGTTTTGTTACATGTCTCCTATCTAAACTTTTCATACCTTGATACTTGAAATTGGTTGTGTACATAGTACCGTTCAAAATTCTGAAATTTTTGACAGTCCTGGGAAAACATTTAACCAAATTTCCACTATCATCAAATACCAAGATATTCGTGACAACAAAAACGCTTTCCTTGTGTACCTCTTATTTTGGATCCCCTAGCTCTTAGGAATTGTGATCAGTTTTACAAAGTGAAATCGTAAACGCTAGTCGTCGAGGATAAAACCCTTCGTCGAGGCCTTTCCCTACGGGCTCCCTGCTGCATATAATGAGTTCTCCAGCCAAGGTTACAGCAGAAAGTTCTATGTGGATCATCACGTCATTTGGTATGTACAAGCCATGTCGATAAATGCTGAATAATCTACGAGTATAAACATATACAGCAGCACTTTTTCCTGGTGCTCAGTAAAACAGCTAAATCTGTCACAAGCAATGACAACACAACTTAGGTTAGTCTACGGTAGTTTTAAAATTAACTTAAGTTTCTTTGCTTTTTATTCCAAACGCATTTTACGTGTAAAAATATAGGACACGCGAAAAAACATTAAGAAAAAAAATACCTGTCATTGAACATGGTGTTAGGAGTGTAGGGCATGTTATACGTTTGGTTTCACGTTGAATGATCCATGCTACATTTTCATAAAGTTGTCATTTGTAGACCACTACCGGTATGTAAAATGGAGGAAAACAGTAGTCAAACATTTGTAAAAGTAAGTACTATTTATCGGCATGCTTCTAGAGTATCTATATTATAGGTTACCCCGCAAATCTCATTCTAACTTCCCGTAGGGCAAATTGAGTAAAATTCAATAACCCACCCGCCCACCTCACCATCAAACCTGCTGTAGTATGAAGAAAACGACCGACCGTTAGGTTTTTTTGAAAAAAAAAACACATACTGTGGTATGGTATTCTATGGCATGTTTATTGCATATTCAGTGTTACTTTTGGGTAGTAAAATTCTTTATTCAAGTGTCCACCGTTTTGCTAGTACTCCTGAGTTTCAGGGGTTTCGCCCCCTGGACCCTTACCAGAGCGTTGCCCTCACGCCGAAGGGGGAAGTGCTTCACTCTACAGCGGCGAATGTGGCACGGCTGAATCATTTCCTCCCTGACAAACTCAAATAGAGAGTTGCTGATTCGGAGGTGATCTTGAAGCAAAGCCAGAGAGATAACGTATCCATTGACAAAAAGAGAACTTAAGACATCTTGGATCAGATTTGTACGGAAGCCGAGTAGTTCGGTGGTTTGGGATAGTTGCACATGCCTTCCATCGATACTCCCATTCACCGTATTTCTATCTTCGATGAATGGGAGAATCGAACTGAGATTCTCTAGTTCACGTAATTCTGAAAATTGGTGAACAGGAGAATCCCAAACCTTGAAAAATGAGGGCTTGCTTTTTAGACTTTTGTACTATCGGACGCCTTAAGATTCAAATTGGTGTTGTATCCACTCCCTGCAAGATCTTAAATTATTTTTAACAATGTGTTGTTTGAATTTGGGGCTTAACCCCAAGCTCTTTTAGGATTTTACTGAAACCCACCTCGTTTCCGAATTTCTTTTCTTCACCCATGGAAAACAAAGTGGGAATCTTCCATATACTAATTCACTAAATCTCGAACGTAAAACACTACGCATGTGCCCAATTTATTCAAGTCACTGATGTAAGGCTAATGCATACACGATGCATCACGTGCACATATTGCTACAGAAGCTCTTTCAGATAATTCTTAGGGGAAGGTCCGGTAACTGTGAAGTCAATCCACAATGGATTCCCAAAAATGCCGGAAGGTAGGGAAGGGTAAGGAAAGGATAAGGAGCCCACTTCTGATGCTAAGTCCAGGAAACTGAAAAAAAAATGGAGGAGAAAGGGGTTTTTGAAAAAATAATCCAATATGATCCCCTTAAGACTGATTCACACGAATACCGCACTGTTCTCCCTGCGGGAAAACTCCTTTTCCCGCACACAGAGCGCACACTCATCTGTGGAAACGCGACGATTCCCTGTGAGAGGTTAGGAAAGCCGCTGGTTAAAAAGCCGACATAGACAAGTAAATGAAGGATTTATTGGTGTGTGCTATACTAAATCTCAAAAAATGATGCGCGCTAGCCGCGTTAACATGCGTATGCTCTCACCAAATGGCAGACTTTCAAATCCGTCCAGCAAACTAGGTCCTCAAGTGTACTGTTTCCAGAATATACCATATCCGCCTTTTCAAAGTGAAATCCTGAGTGGAATTGTAATTGTTTGATGATTGCATCCAAGGGGCTTAAGCACACCTAAGCTAACGAGCGCATCATTGCCTGAGATTTAATTTAGGCTAGGGTTACACACCCCAATAAATCCTTCGTTTATCTGCACACAAATTTGAAAAAATTAAATGGCCTCTACATCCTTGAAGAAATTTTTGCCAGGTACAAGATACCCCTCGTAACAAAGTTGACAAGTTGACCTATCTTGGCACTTTATATTTACCTTTGTACCGTAACCGTGAAGATTATTTGCTTGAAGAATCGTACTAGCTCTAACGTAATTCACTCCTCTTTACTCACTCAAAGCCTGATATACTGCCACAAGGGCTTTTAAGCCCATGTCTTCATGGTTATGAAGTCGTTCTTGTACGTGTAACTCGCCTCTGGGTGAGGATCATTGTCGGGCCTATAAGGTACATGCTATTGTTCCTAATACTTTACTATGCATACTCATTGCCACCACCCAGTCGGGATACTCCGTAGGCCTTCCCGATAGGCAGAGATCCATGCTCGTATTCACTGGTCAGGATGCAGGACCCACCGACCGGTACTCATGGATGTTCCAGATTTCTGTCGACTCACACTACCCGAACTGATAGTCTCGTACCCTTGTACTCCTAGCAGCGCCATGGTGCCAGTACTCGTCCTCACCGCGTGTTTGGTCTAGTGGTAGAGCATCCGCCTCTCACGCGGGAGGCCGGGGTTCGATTCCCAGGTCGAGTCATACCAAAGACTTTAAAAATGGAACCTGCCGTTGTGCGTGATGCTCCGCATAAGCAATGGAGAAAGGAAAAACAAGCCAGTGAGCCACAACTGGAAAAAAGGCCGTGGCCGGCGCGACTTGCACCACTTGGCTGGAAACTGGGCCGTTAAACCTCATCTAACTCACGGTTCTGCGATCATTGTATATGCACGATACTGTAATCAATGAACGGAAACGTGCATTAGCTGCGAAGTAATGAACATGAGATTCTAGCCCGAAAACGATATCTAGTATGGAATGCATGCGACTTAAGGCTACTATCATAGAAGAAAAATTACAATTTACGATTGAAATACAGCCAAACAACATGAGATGAATAACCAGTGTCGTACCAAACATGTCGCATTTAAAAACAGTTGACAAAAATTACCAGTAAGCCGTGCGATTGGTTGGTTTTGTGTTACGAAAGTTGTTGGTATTATCTGTCGGAATGTAAAAGAGAATATGAGATCGCAAATTTCTTTGAATATTTTAAAAGGAAAGACATGCAAACAGATTTAAAATATTGTTTTGCAAAAGTTGTGACAAGGAAAAAGTGTGACATGCGACACGCGTTCCCATTGTAAACACTTGTAGCTTAAAAAATGTTCACACTTACATGAGACCGGCCAGGCAGCTACTCACCATATATGTCAGGGCTAAACTCCCATAATGCATAGCGAGTAGAACTTCATAAATATTCAGTAGGTACAAGGTGTAGTCCTATTATAGCCTGGGATCTTGGTCTAAACTCCTCCCACTCTGCTCGCCAGTGATAAGGGTGGATTGCAATGACGTCAGGATCGTTCAGCTTGCACAGGGAACGAACCTTTCAGAGCGGTCAAGTGGGAGCTACCTAGCCTTCGAACGTGAAATTACTCAGACACCTGAACCGGTGGGGTATGTTTACGACCAGCGTCTACGAAAACCAGATCCTAATCTTGATTTTTAAAAATATTCTTGTAAAATAAATTCACGCGGCTAAAAAGGGGGGTGGCGCTTTGTCACCTTCAGTAATATCTTGATATCACTTTCAGAACGACATTTCATTAGAGATGGAGGGGGTGGGGCGGGAAAAGAGAAACAGAAAAATAAAACAACAGAGAAAATAGGGGAAGAAGTCACTTGAAACGGGGAAGAGATTAATTGACCCACACGGAGAGTATTTACATGACCACAAGGTAATTTGTCAGTCCATCATTTAATGCTGGTGTAGTTTCACTACACACATACGTTTTCGAACTTCTTGATTGTGTAAAATGACTCGATTATCACGTTTCATATAATGTCGGCATCTTCCAGCATATTAATTATACTTCTACAGAAAATAGGCTGAAACGAACCGAGGTGAGTGTATGACGCCTCAATTTCAACGGTACAGCAGCAGAGCGCTGCGCTATCATTGAATGTGAGAGCGTCTTTCATGAGCAAAGTCTTCACAAGAGCAAAAAGTTTGGAACAATTAACTACGTTATGTTCAAAAGTGCAATGACGTAATCAGCATTTCTAGAGTTCAGAACTTTGCAAAGACGGACACGTAGGGGCCGACAGACGGATGTGGGGCAGGGCTTGGGGGGATAGGAGAAGAGGTCATATGACAGTGCTTGAAATACGGTAGGTACGTACGCGAAACGGCTGTCCTGAGTTATTCACTGCAGTAGGTGATTCCTCAACTTAAAATTAAAATATGAATTTCCTGAAGAGAGTCCCGCAGTTCCCAAAATTGCTCTGTTACCTAAGAACTAATCACACCAAGAAATTAGTCGGCAAAGGTGGAAGCACTGATAATTACACTACGTTTGTAGGCACATAAGGCCAGGGTGTGCATGCTCAACGTACCGATAAGTTTGCGACAAATATGATGTGATTACCACACATATTTTCTTCTCCGTTTACTCAACATCTTCAATGCAAATTCTCGTTGTTGTATGAAAACATGCACGTAGTGTACCCACCCTGTACATACAACGTGGATTACGTCACAGTTGGAACGTTTGGCACCAGTTTGCATGTAAGGGCATCTAATTTTTGAAGTTCTCACATGGGAGGGAATGTCTCCTCCTCTTAAACTCCTCACCTATGCCTGCGATCAAAGAACATACTACCCAAACCCTCATTCACCACTACCTTGTGGGACAGTTATAGTTCTGGCTACACCACTGCTATCTTCGGGCAAGAATTCAATGAAATTTTAAGCAAACATACTGAATTCAGTGGTGTAGCTACAGCCGGGGCCTTGGGGCTCCAGCCCTCCCACGAAATCTAAGAACCTCCAGTACCCCCGCTGATGATCGGAGATATGTTAAAAAATACCAGTTAAACATGCACCATGCAAGCCTGTCCATTTGGAGCCTGATCCAGCACCCCTCAAGCCCCCTACCTTACACATAAAAAAACTCTGGCTACGCTACTTGCTGAGTCCCACCCTGGAGTGCTGTCGCCCCTCCCTAGTTTATGCATGTTAGACGATCAAAATTAAGGGAAAAAAAAGACGTATCATTTGGTCATAGCGTAATGTCTGCAAAGTGCCTAGCAACTTGTCCTGGGAATATCAGTATAAGGAAACGAAAACACCCATTGCTACACAATTATCTTCATGACTGAATAAATTTTCAGCCTTCAAGCATGTCCAAAACATGCACCAGATGCAATTTTGTGGTGCTTTTACAAGAAAATGGTAGAAATTGTCAGTTAATTAACCCATCTCTTAAGCAGACTTACAAAGATCAACATGTTTCTACTCCCGCAGTCCCGCCAGATTCCAGTCGCTGATTACGTCCCAAGCAAATCCATAGACGCGCTAATATTCATTACGGAAGCCCAATAGGGCTATAAAAAATTTATTTTTCAAAAACCAAAATCCTGTTTTTGAAATCCGAAATCAGTTTTTTGAAGTTCGAAATCTATTTTTTGAAATTCGAAATCTTTTTTTAAAATCCGTTATCTGTGAAATGACATTAACCCGTGACGTACATGCATCTACTCGATGTCTTATGTAGCGCCAAGTAGGCAAATATTGTAGTCTGTGTTCGAACAATAGCACGAGGACGATATCGAGAAGGAGGACGACCAAATCTGGTGTGTGGCACCACCAAAACGATAGTAGGACTACGAAGATCAATAACACGTGCAGTAAACGGACGACCAACCCGTATAACAACTGCAGCACAGCGACGTAGCCAGGAATATGCAAGGGGGAGCACATCTGTGACTGATATGGGGGAGGGGTCTAAGGGGAGGGGGATCCCTCCTCTGTGAGAAATTTTTGAACAGTTGAAGGTCCTTACATGCAGTCTGGTGCAATGTTTTGCTAGTTTCATCATTATCATATCAGGCCCGTAGCCAGCTTTTATCTGGAGGTGGTTCGTCATGCGCGGCAGGAATATGTAAACGGCGCTCCACCATCGGTTGGCGCGGAGCGTACCACAAAATTTTCGGCTTTACAAACCCCCAGATGGCCGGAAACGGCACTTCCCGAGTGTTTAAGCTGCATGTACCCAGCCTAGAAATATGGATCTTATTTCTGCAATTTCTCAATTAATGCAAAAAAAAAAAAGTCAATCTACGAAAAATGTTAATATATGTTTCTAAGCGCAGCGCCACCATCAGTTGGCGCGGAGCGTACCACAAAATTTTCGGCTTTACAAACCCCCAGATGGCCGGAAACGGTACTTCCCGAGTGTTTTAAGCAAGAATATGTTCAACTCCCACTTCCAAATTCTCCCCGCTTCTTGGAGCTTCTTGGATTTTTTTAGCCCAAAAGTAGAAAACAGTCAATGACTTTCACACACAAAGTTAATGCGGGACCTACGTAGGCTAGAGCCTAACCTAAGGCCAAATGTTAAATCCGTGGTCAAAATGTTGTATTTTTGAACTTTGATCAGAGCTATAAGCTGTGCTGTCGTTGTAATTCCCTGACTCGCCTAGTTCCTTTAAAGTGGGATGGAGTTGGACCTGATCGTTACTGATTCGAGTTGTCAGATATCTGGATAGGATTAGAAAACGTTGGGAGTATTTATCCCCCCCCCCCCCCTTGGCTTCGTCCCTGGATTTTGATGAAGTTAACAGAGCTGACGAGAATTCAAGATCAAAAGAGCACTGACAAAATACCCTACAAAAACATAATAGTTTTAACATTTTTTCGACGCTGAAAGGGGGAGCAGTCGCTCCCCTCTGGCTACGTCCCTGCTATAACACCAGTAATAGCAGTAAGAATAAGTGGACGACCAACCATAATCGAGAACCACGAACAGCAATGAGTGTAGTAGAACTAATAGGACGAACAACAGTGAGCGTAGCAGAACTAATCAGACGAGTAACAATGATCGTAGTAGAATAAGTAGCACGACTAACACCGACCGTAGTAAAATTAGGCTAATAGGACGATTAGTAATGAGCGTATTAATAGGACGATTATGAGCGTAGTAAAACTAATAAGACGAATATCATTTATCCCAGTATATCAGATCGATTAGTAGAGACAGAGTCTTCACTTTCAAAAAATATTTCCTGGTTCTATTTATGGGGGGGGGGGGTGAAGGGACTCTAGACAGGGGAAAGAAGCGGCCTTGCCATACCTTTCAAGCACAACTTTTTCCAAAAGGGCACACGGGCGTGAAGTAAGTACTGAGCGGCTCCGTGGTAGCCCTAAGCGCCTCCTTGGATATGGTTTCGGGACCGACCATATGGTTTCCAGTTGGGTCCAGATGAGGTACTGAGGGGCCAGGAGATGAAGCTCGCTAAAGCTCTTAGAATGTACCAGATTGTGACTATTAGAATTAAGCAATTAACTATCCCTAAATGGTATAGAATACACATTTTATAGACCACAAAAATCACAATTTGACCATATTTGTCAGACTATTTTGGACTAACGATCGAATAATGGGGGAGGTGTGTGGATGGGAACTATGAGCCATTCTTTCGGTAAAATAAGTCTTGAGAACAATAAACCCACTCAAGGTGCCAGACAGGAATATCTGTGGGGACAACTGACTACCAGGTGTGCCCGATACTGAGAGGGGGAGAAGTCCTCTCATATACAGACACACATCACGGGAAACAATGGGCACTTGTGGGTGGCAGTATGCAGGATTTTTTGATCTGAGAGGGAATAGGAAGGGGAGGCATGACTTTAATTTTGACAAGCGACGAGTCCAGCAGCCTATGAGAGACTGTAGCAACTTCATCTTTTCTCAACGCAGGGCACCCTCAACGTCCTCTGGGTACATGCCTGTATATGTGAGGGCTTCCCACTGTGCCGGGCATACCTGGTAGGTAGCATTGTCCCAACATTAATTACTGTCGGGCACCTCGAGTGGGTTAATCGTTCTTAAGCCTTATTTTAGAATGACTCATCTTCCCCATCTACAGCCCCTCCCCCAGGCGCGTAGCCAAGGGGGAGAAGGAGGGAGCCCCCCCCCCCTTGAGCATTTTTTGTATTTTTTAATGATTTTGTATGGTATTGCTAATAACTCAAAAATAAAAAATGATTAGGTGCAATTCACAAGGCCTGGGAAGTGCCATTTCCGGCGATCTGGTGGGCATTTTTGGCCAAAATTTTCTTGTAATCTTCGCCTAGAGCTCCTTCAACCCCCTCCCCCAAAAAACAGAATAAAGAAATTTCCTTGAAAGTGAAGGCTCTGTCTCTACTAGTCAATCTGATATACTGGGATAAATGGCTTTCATCTTATTAGTTTTACTACACTCATTACTAATCGTCCTGTTAGCCTAATTTTACTACGGTCAGTGTACTTAGTCTACTACGATTAGTGTTTCTCGTCTGATTAGTTCTACCAGTGGCGTACG
>WURT03166773.1:0-10575 GCA_009936505.3 Holothuria glaberrima | reverse complement strand
TTTGATTTCATTTCTTCATGTTTTATCAGCTCTGGTCTACCATTGAGCACTCTGGCAACGGTTTTTGCAGGACTTGTTATATTTTATTGTATATATATATATATATATATATTCAATATGATGAAGTCCGTGCGTTGGTGATGTTGATTCAAATAAAACAGGTAGAAAAGGAGCAATACCTCTGTCAACAACCAAAATAAATAGAAATGACGGCACATTCAGCTGAGGAAGAACCTAGGAGGTTCGAAACGTTCAGTTTACGGTGTTCTGTAAATGTTTTTGATTTGTGTTTCATTTTGCAAAGAAGATTCGTTAACAGAATGTGCTGTCTTTTCTATTTATTTTGGTTGGTGACAGAGACATTGTTCCTCTTCTACTTATTATATATATATATATATATATATCAGGGCTGGAGTCCACCCAGTCCGAGTCCGAGTCCGAGTCCCTGATTTCCGAGTCCGAGTCCTTAGGCCCGAGTCCGAGTCCTTAAGCTCGAGTCCGAGTCCGAGTCCGAGTCCGAGTCCGAGTCACCGAGTCCCTGTGTAAATTGAACTTGTTTTGTTTTGAGTGCAAATGAATGAGAACTACAATGAAATAGTCTTATTCTAGCATTTGTTCTTTCCCTCTAATATTGAAGATGACAATAGACCTAAACAATAAGTACACTTAACAAAATAAAAGACCACTAAATATCCTCTTATGAACATAGACAGACTATTAGACGTGTTACACCTGACCCACAGGTTCACCACCACACCTGAAAATGAGGAGAGAGTGAGTGACTATCTATTGATTAAGGAAATTGGTATCAGGAACAGGTTATTTCTCTCTTTTAAGAGCTCACCAAGTGCACGAAGCCATGAACAGAACTGTACATTAATTGTGCACAGCAGACCTTAACTATATGTAATACTATGAGTAGGATAATGCCCTTACGGCCCATACTTGTAATTAGTGTGATATCTAAACATCTAACTCAAACATGTCA
Source organism: Holothuria glaberrima (assembly GCA_009936505.3). Lineage (NCBI taxonomy): Eukaryota > Metazoa > Echinodermata > Holothuroidea > Aspidochirotida > Holothuriidae > Holothuria > Holothuria glaberrima. The sequence goes on along the minus strand of WURT03166773.1, from coordinate 9,587 downwards.
ATGTCAAAACTAATGAAAAATAGTATTTAGAAATGCGATACTACCCCTTTCTGAGTCCAGAGACGTACACTACATACCGCTAGGATACGTCCCATACCAATAACCTGCGTTATTTCGTAGCAAAATGAAGCAGAGATAGAATCAATCACAATCAAACTTCCAGGAGTTGTGATGTATTTTTAAACTTATTTGTACCATTCTTTCTATGGAAATCATGACATGTATGCGAGTAGACATACTTTTTCTGAACGAATTCGCATATAGAATCATTTCATTATTGTTTCTTTTCACAACAATATGTTATACAAGTGAAAAAGATCAACATTGTATCATATAAGCAAAAAATGTCGTGAAAAGGGAAGTGTGTTAAAAAACCCTTGAGGGTCATAAAGGGGTTCCTTGCCCTAGCAAAAAACGAACTAAGCAATGAGAATTTTTCTTAATATATGATCAGTTTAAAGCTTTGCCAAACCTAGCTCGAACTGCATTTTGAGCCATCTTACATAAACAATAATTTCTTAAGGGGAAGAGGGTGTTACCCCCTTGGAATTTTTTAACATACAATCAGTTTAAATCTTCACTATAGATAAAACTATTTCCACCTAAGCCACATTAAAACTATTTCTTAAATTGGAGGGGAACAGCCCCCCATGGCACGTCTATATTCCTCCACAGGGCTGTCGGCAGCCCCGAAAGGGGTGAGGAAAGATGCACCCTGGGTGACAACTTAAAAACTGTGTTATTAACGCCCCTGACATCCAGTACGTTGTTTCTATATTATAGGTATAAATATAGTTGTCCCATTGTTCCTTCTGCAACCCTGTTTACAGAGGCAACTACTGTGGAGTCAAGCCGTACAAGATCGGTGTGAGATGTAGCAAGTGCAACGGAAACGTAACCTGTTACAACAACCTATGTCGTAAGGATCTTTTAATTGTTTTACTTTAATTATAACTATCCAGTTTGACTTTAAACGTCCGTGCCTCTCTACAATGCCAGGGTGAAGGGCAGTGGCGCAGCCAGAAAATTTACAGTGGGGAGATGACCCTAAGGGGTGGCATATCGAAAAGTTCTGTACACAAAACGATCATTTGCTCATTTTATACCAAAATTTCTAAATTGTTCCAATTAAGGTAAGCTTAATTGGTTATGCCTAGAAATGAAATGTCTGGGTGAAAAAAATCATGAATTGCCGATTTTTATTCGATATACATGATATTTGACGATTTTGAAATTTTGTGACGTCATTTTGGGGGAATTTCCCCGAAATAATGAGCCATTTCATGCCCACACCCACGCGGTTTACGACAAAACTATACAAATAAAACCAATTTCCTCCTCCTGCTACCTATGACACTCAGCTCCCAGAAACGCGTTTAGCCGTGTAATTATATCTGTATTAATCCTCTAAATTATGTAAATTTGGGATAAAAAATACTTTTTTGCTCATAGACATCAATCCCATAAACTGATGATTTACGATGAAAGTAAGGGGTGTGCCCCATCAAAAAAGTATTCACTGGGTGTGTAATAGTATGAACATCACAAATCCAAAACAATCCCGAATACTACATAAAGCGAATACCCGAAAAATACACCATGTGCCTTCAAACTGTAATGCATTTGCGAGGTTTATGATAGCAACTTTCCGATGTAAAGGCTCAACCATTTCATCTGAGGCTTCAAATACAGAACTGATATTTTTCACTCTGAATTTTTCACTGGGGGTCCTTGGGGCGAGACCTTTGTGAGGGAACTTGTGCTCTAAGCTCTTCTTAGCTACATTACTGGAAATGGGAGTTGCTTTTAGAAGGGTGCCACCCTCAGAAAAGTTTGGAGGTAAATAAATATTGCCTTAACATCAGATGTAGCCCCTTGAACAGGATTTCGCCCCCTACCATATCACCTCTCACCCCCTTCAACACTTTATCTGGCAACGGACCTGGTAACGTCGACTTAATTTTTCATGAAGTAAATAATGTTCGTACACACACACACCGAGAAAAGAAATGACGTACTACAAAGTGTTTTGGCAAATGGACAGGCGGACAGTCTGAAAGCAACAGACAGATAGACAGACAGACGGACGGATGGACGGACGGACGGACGGAAAGAGAAAGAGGCACATGACAAATACAATAACAGAAACCGTTAGGAAATAGATATCCACTTAAAAAATACGTGTAGAAGATTTATTTGTATATGTGTAGGTAAAGATGGTGTTCCAGTATGCCTATACTCCCTCCCAGTTTCTCGAAAAAGGAGTCATCGGCTAACACCTACAAATATTATAAATACTGACGCATTAATTTAGGACATCAACACACCATGCAGTCCTGCTCTACTTTCATTTATCCATCTTTCTCAAAAATGAAGTAGCATAGGTTGTTTTCCCTTCCTGAGGCATGAATGGCTTTCTTAAATACTTCATGGAAGCCAGTCTAAATTCTAACTTGTAGGAAGGTTACTTTCTACATGGTTTTGTTGTTACTGTAGACATTGATACCAATTTACCAAGACTTCTGCTGCTTAAAGCAAAACACATTTTCAGTATAGCCTTTTCACTTTATAATTTCAATTTATTTGATTGCAGGAAACTGTTCCGACCCGCTAGCACCAAGCTGTGGTAATTAGTACTTATCGTTTTAGTTACAATGTTTGTTTTGTTCCATGTGCAGGAAGTAACACTCTTCTTGTAGTCAACTTCATTGACTTCACTTAGATTCAGTTCAGTCAAAATAATGTCTCATATGACTATTTAATGTTGCTTTGACCAATTTATTAGAAGAGTTTGTACAGGTATGCGTTTTATGTTTGAAACGGCGCCCGTAGGATATAGTTCGTGCGCGTTTTCATTTCATCATCTCGGAAAGAGGGCGCAATCGTATAATTCTTTTTAACAATATTTTTAAGGGGCTTATTGAGTTGATTTTGTGACGAGTTTAAAGAAAATCATTGCATGACAAAGTTTCTAATTAGTCACAATACTCATGTATTACTTCCTATAGTTACAAAAAGGTGAGAAATTGTTCTTTTTGTGGACAAGGATTGTATATGATTAATACCTCATGGTAAAAAGTGTCTGGTCACGAATTTGTAATAAATGATTTTAACCACTAATTTCTCATTGCCTTTTCAGTTGTGTGTCAGATGTGCAGAATCTCTCAAGATGTCTAATCTCTCTGTAAACTAAACAGGGGTGACAAAAAAATAATGAATTTTGTGAACCAACTCAATAAGCCCCTTTAAGAGTTGCATCTTTATTTTTAATCTAATCTGAAATGAAAATTAATTTATAGTCTCTTATCATTTCAGTGTCTTACGAAGAACCAGACAAAGGTATTGTCCTTCATTTCAGAGGAAATTCATCACTAGTAAGTCAATTATCATAATTTGGTTTCAAGGAAGTGTAACCATGCACGCCTTCGCTAAGCTAAGCTATAGGCAAAACATGGGTAACATTCGTACACTTGACAGCTTGGGGTACCGTTAGACACTTCATTATTTAACTCTCAAATGTTCGCATAGTTAATGCAGCAGTGGCACACCAGATAGAACAGAGATAATAATAAGCAGCTGTAGAGGGCGTCTTGATCAAAAGATCGGCCTTAGTTCACACGACTATCAGACTTGGCCAAGTCTACACACCAGGGTTGACTAATGTGTCTAATTGATCCCTCTTTCCTTCACCGGGTTTGCCAATCAAAGTTTAAATTGCTTTAAAAGCGTTTAAGCCATAGCATTTAGAAAGGGTAGGTTCATGGGGCGTTACACGGCTTGGGAAGTGCTATTTCCGGTAATGCAGGAGGCGTTTTAGGTCAAATTTTCTTAAGACGCTACTCACCATCTGATGGCGTTCCGTTTTGATCTCTTGTTGAGCCTTAAAGAGGGGCTGAACAAACCTAGTCTGCACCTCGGGACATTGATAGGAGGGAGGGAGGGTCCCTTGTATATACCAGCCAAAGAAAAGATCGAGTGTAACGTTTTGCAGTTATTTGTGCTTTTGCTCTTTTAAGCTCAAGGTCAAAATTGGGGGCCCGTTGGGAATTTTTCCCACTTCTATATGGACAAATCATGGCAATGGACCAATCAGCTTCTGCCACGTCAGAGCTACGTCATTTCTCCCAAATGACAGTTTCTCTACATATTTTTGTAAGTCTGATCCGGATTATGAAAGAACATGCCAAACATCCCTACGTCATGTGTTCCTAACCTAACCATTGTTTAAAAAAAAAATCAAAGTTCCTAAAAATTGGAAATAGGCAAATCGAAGTGGGGAAAAATTTAGCGGCCCGTTGATTTCTGGCGTAATCCGAGGCATTTTCCAGAATCTTGACTCATTAAAGGGCTGTTTCTTACCATATTTGAGTTGAATTTCATTGAATCAGTTATATTGCAAAATAAGGAATCAAACATTTTACCTAACTTTTTCGTTATGGTTTTGGAAAAGGGGTGAGGAAGACGATGCCCTCCACTTTCAAGGTTGGGGACATGTCCCCTGCCCCCACTTATTGACGCCTTTGTGCATTAGACTGTGAAAGGTCGTAATGAACTGCTGATAAAAGCTTTTCAGCATTGCAGATATTTTTCATATGACAAGCAGTGAAGTAATTGGCTCCGCAGCAGGCCGTAGCCTACGGTATATTCCTTGTAAAGCCATGCATCCCTATTTGGAGAAGCATTAAGGGGCACAATGTAACGTAACGTAACTAAAGCTTTGAAGACCTTGGTCAAAACAGCTGTAAATTTATAGAAACTTTTACAGTACAGTTTGTTTTAAAGACTGAAAATGTTATTAGAGAAGACAAACCTTCATGGATAAAGCTGTTTCATAAACAATATATTTTATGTATAACCGAGATATAAAATAAAATACTGTGAAATTTTCTGTAAATTGGAGAACCTTTGTATAACAGCATATACTTACCTTTGAAGTCTTTGTGCAATTGTCAGTGACCTTGTTCAGCAATGGCTGGCCCCTTTCCCCTTCTTCGTACATTATCAGACCTATTAAAGCATGTGTAGCAGTCCATCCTAAGAAGTAGAGAAGCATCTGCGTTCGACTGGGAGGATGATTTTTCAAAAGTTACCTAGATCAAGCCATTGAATCTTTCTCGTTTTTTCAACAGTGGTGGTCAAGACTAGAGGATCGTGTAAAGACAGATCTAAAGACTGCACTGAATGACTTCTGCTCGTCTGTAAATACATCAGTCTGTTGTCCAGGAGACCCCAGTTTAGAGCAGTGAGTCAAAACATTTCAATCCCGTAGAACAATTTAAGGGCAACTACAGTTCAACAGCCCTAATTTGTTTTGTTCATTTTATTTTATTTTACTTTATTTTATTTTACTAAGAGCATATCTATGCCTACCCCGTGGAGCGGAGTCAGCGGACTCTGTTTGCTCAGCTCATCAGCTTCCCTGGGGATATGACTGCACACGGGATATGCCGTACAACCTGCTACGTAAACAAATCTATGCCCCAACAGGTTCCACGCCGAGCACGAAAATTTGTCCGTCGCTAACTGCATGCTTTGCCACCTTCATACTGCTAGAGTAACGTTTTATCTCCATGGGCCCGTTGTGGAGTTACTACTGACGTACTGAGTGATCCTCCCTAGGCATTAGCATTCAAGTAGTGCCATGCCTCTGCCTTAAGAGAAGTCACTACATAATTAGAAACTGTTCAAGCTTTACCAAAGATAAATTAGCTTCATCTTCAAGGGATCTTTATCCTCCCTCACTTTTTAGCCTAAGTCTCCACTTCTGTCCCCATCCCTTAAACTAAACCAACAATTAAGAAAGTTTTACCTAAACATAGTCTGCTTGAAGTTGAGTCGTTTGAATCATGTAACCTGCCTTTCATAAATAAAATTATTTCAGTGGCAAGTGAATGCCATCCCTTTCTTTTAGGGCCATCCCTCCAAATAAGAATATTTCGTGGACTAAATAATAAGAATTTTTTGACATATGATCACTTCAAAGTTGTAAGCTGTATTAAGCAATAATAATTATAAATTTTCAAGAAATGAAAATTTTTAAGAGGGCGCCCCTCCCTTCACTACAAGCCTGAGTTGTAGATTTTGTAATCTAACATTTGGATGCTGAAAACTCGAAATGTTACTTATTCGAACAATAATGGGTTATATACGGGGTTCTGAGGGCTTTTAAAATCAGTTTCATATCTACAAAATATTTTTGCATTCATCAAAACTAGTTGCCCCTTCGCTCCATTTCCTTCCAAAAGAAAATGTAAGCCCCTACTTTTCAAAACTTTGTTCAGTCCATACATCACTTGTGCGAGAACTACGCTTTTCATATCTGCTCATATTGGTCATTGTGTTGTTTTTGCTCAGTCTTTACCAACACCTTTCACTTTTCTTAAAGATGGGTACCTATTGAAGATTTGGATGTATACACCAAGCCAGGGTCCGACAACACTGGAGAACTATTTGACGTCATAGCCGTACCCAAACTACCAACAGAGACACAGGAACAATGTAAAGGTAAAGATGTTATATTTGAGCATAAAAATGTACGGAATAAATAGTAAATTTTATCCACCATTACAAAAGAATGAGTCGGCATACATTCTTCGTCTCGAATGTAAATGGTGTAACTTTGCAGCTCGTGAATACTTAACATTGTAAGCACTGGCGTAGGCAGGACTTTTGTTTGTTCGGGGGAGGGGGGCTAAGTGCAGAGCCTGATTGATGGCCTGAGGGAGGGAAATTTTTGAATAATTAAGTACCCTCAGATGTAATCTGGTGCAAAATTTAGCATCATTTGAAGTCAATATTAAATAAATTGCTCTGCAAAGAATTGGGGGCGTACGCACCCTGGATCCGGCCCTGAACTGTCATAAGAAAATTTTTCTAAGCAAATCAAAGGTTGTCAGCACATTGGTGAAGTCGTGTAGTCAGGCGTTTTCCGAGGGGAAGGCACTTGCCTATCCAGATTTTCCGGGGTGTTGGTGTACACTCAGTCAAAAGAAAATGTCAAACAAATTTCCAAAAGTCATTAGCGTTATAAGTGAACGTGGCCAATAGATTCGGCTTCAGAATATTGATACAAATTTAACAACGGGGGGCAATGCTGAATGTGGTACTTCAGTAATTTGTTTAAATTAAGCATTAGCTAAAGGGCGCCATCTTCTAAAGGACAGCTAGCTTTGAAAGTTCTCGTGACTGAAGCAATTGACGACAATATTCTTGCCAAATTTAGGGAAATAAGTCAAAATTCGAATTGATTTACAAATGATTTTTTTTTTGGTTCACTTTCAGTGAACTCAAATAAATTAACGTTGAGGAATGATTTGCACTTCATTCAGGTGTGTATGGGCAATACGCATAGGTGTATTTTTTTCAGAATTCGATTGGGGGAATGGCCCCCTTCCCCCCCCCCTCTGGCCAAGCCAATGATTGTAAACCGACGACTCATATTCGTCTCTTTTCATTAAATTTTTAACTGTTCTTCTGCTTACAACGACAAAGCAAAAGCGTTTACACAGGCCTACACTGTATATCACAAACATATATATGAGGATGCTCAATATTCTCAGTCTTGTACAAGGCCATAAGGGGTACCGAGTCAAACCTCTCTTTGCCAAAGCGTTCCTGCTTCAGCTACCAAAATGTCACCATTTTTAACAAAACGTCCCGTGGTAAAACATGTAGTGATGTAAACGCACACTTGCATACCACGGCATAGGCCTAACAAAATTGTAAACTGAATTTTACAAAGTTTTAGTTCCAGTTTTAAACATGTTTTAGAAACAGTAGGGGACTGATTTGTAAATATTTTAAAAGAAAATAGTAAAATTATTGTTTAGAATCGGTAAACGATCGCTATGCAGTGGCGAGACGTATATATGTGTGTACATACGTAGGCATGTACTGTATGCCAATGTTACAACGTTCGATCCTTCAGGCATATAATTTTATCGTTCCTATTTGCGAAACTTTTTACAATAGCCCTCATTTTCCCGAAATTTTCTGAATTAATGGAAAATGTTTGAAGCCTTACTCGTATAATATAAAATGGAAAAACTAGACCAAGACAGTGTCATGATGACGGCTGGTATCAACACAGGGGCGTTTTGATTAATTGTTGGGACGTTTTAGTCACCGGTACGTTTTGGCAAACGGACGTTTTAATTCGTAAACAGTATGTTAGGTTCTGTACATATTAGCATGATATATGTCAAATTTGAAGCGCCAACCGTAACGTTAGACTGGTATACGTTAGCCTGCCATCCCACCTCGTGGCCGGAAGTCTTCCAGCTCCATGTGCAGTACCAGGGTAGACAGATTACACTTTATCCATTTATGACAAGCTAAAGTGCATTTCTCGTCATCCCAGATAATTCCAATTCTCCCAACTATGTAACTTATAGCTTCTCCCAAACCTGTGTAAAACCCCGTCGGGAGCTGCTGATCGACACAATTACCTATTTTATTGCTTAAGGTGATCCTGGTGATCATACAAGGCTATAACGAGCAATCCAAGCACTCTCTCCGCATTGTGTGGAATGTGAGCTACTCTGCATCTTTTGAATTTTCAAACTTTTATGTCAGTCAAGAATGATCCCTAACTGAGAATTTTGATACCTCCACATTAAATTATACGTTTGGGTGATGAGTGTATGTCTTTAAATTAAAGATTTAATTGCTTTAGCTAAATGACTCGAACATTTCTAATCTTCGCTGAGGTTGTTTCCCTCCACCGAAACCCATGTTTTCCATTGTGAGCTTCCAATACCATTAACAGACTTTCCTCAATGACCCAGTTTTACACATCTGGTATTTTACTTACTAGTGAAATATCCGAGAGACGAAAGACCCCATCCCACGTTTTATATATTAAAAAAGTTGCCCAATGTCAAATGGGCTGAGCCCCAGAACATGAACTGTTCCTTGATTTTTCTCATGATGATCAGCCGCAAATTCATATTATACAGGTGTATATTACCAAATGCGTTTTTATGCCAACTTGAAAACTGGACACTTGCTTAAAACAGAGAGAATAAAAGAGAAAGAGATGAAGGGCGGAGTGTTCTTGCAAAGTGCCCCAGGCGATCTCATTTGATTTTTAATCGACGTCCATCGGTCTTGCTCTATCCCTTTTTCCGGCGTCACTGGGAGCACGAACAGACCCGTAGTTAGACAAGGTGTTGAATGAGTGAGATGTCTTCCAGGGGGATAAATACTTTTTCAGGAGCAGGCGAGATATTCTAAATGCACAAAGGCAATTGTAAATTTTGATTGTCTAAGAGGGGAGGGATTTTTTTTCTAACGGAGGCAATTCCCATCTGCCCCGCCCCCATCACCACGACCCCACTTGACTGGGCTAGTGTAGAAAATGAGGATAAAATGTGTCAGGCAAATAAAGACTTGGCCAAGTTTTTCTGTGTCGTCAGGTCTTTCCGCATAGTCGTATGTACAGTTCTGGTCTTTGACCAACACGCCCTCTATTAACTCCCTTTCTGCATCTCTTCTTCGTGGAAATTGCGATCACGGACTTCTTATATATATGGACATAGCATATAGGCTAGGCTAACACTAATGTACGGCCACAGGTGCTAGCATCC
>WURT03166751.1:0-10576 GCA_009936505.3 Holothuria glaberrima | reverse complement strand
ACTAGTTAAGGCACCATCAGGGTAATTAAAATTTGGGTCATAAGCCAGTGAGGTCATTTAAAGTCATGTGATGCTTGGACTAATAAACACTAAATTCAAGGGACCCTGGTTGCAGGTTTGAGCTTCAGCACCATTGGTGCTCTAGTTTCATACTTTACACATTACAGAAATTATACAAAGTGTTCAGAAAAAACATGATTTGTTGCATGTTTTTGACATGGTGAAAATTTCAAAGCAATCATCCCTTCACAGAGAGTGGCCTGACTCACTACTGGACATGTGGCCAGGATTTGCAATTCTTTGTTAGAAACTGACTCAAGGCTACAGTACTTCTGGACTTGATGGTTTGTTCAAATTTACTTTGAATACAGGAAAATTCATGTTGTCATGCAGTCAACCTGCAGCTTGAAACTTAAGCAGAAAAATTACAGTAGGTACAATCAACAACTTGCATGGTGTAGAAGAGTATTCTCAGTTCTTTGTGTTTTTATGTTAATTCAAAGGTTCATCGTACTAAACTACTAAAGGATTTGAAAAGGTGGTGATTTATATTTTTCAAAGATAATATTGCTTCTCAAATTAGTAAAAAACTAATAAGTTGAAGTATATTATTTAATTGTGAAGTAATCTTCTTTTTCTATCGATCTCAGGTGATTCCTGCTGATAAGAGTCATAAAACCATTCCAAGTATGGTGGCCTTCACTCCAGATGGTGAGCGGGTGGGGTATGCTGCCCTCAGTCACATTGAAGAGATGCCTGCTAGTACCATTTTTGATGCCAAAAGATTCATTGGGAAGACTTTTTCTGAGAAAGAGCTAGCACTGGAGATGGAGAGATATCAGTTTCAGGTGAATGACTTATTAGTATGTGTAATAATCGTACTACTGCAGCTGTAAATTTTTCTGCTTTGTGTGGTTTTTCTTGTTTTAATAGAAGGTAGTTTGTAGAATCAATCTTAAAGTTAAATTCAGAGACACAAAACCTCTTTGGTGCAGTGTTGGCACTAAGCTCTCAGATTTTGAAGGAATTTCCCCTCCAGCATTTGCTGCAAAATAGAAAGTCAACTTGTTTTAACAAAAGGTTTGTCCAACAGGGTGAGGGAAATTTCTGCACATGATTTTGAAACTTGCATGATTGTTCAAGAAAGTGTGGAAATCCTGTGTTCTTCCTGCATAATATGAATACTGACCCACCCAAAGGCTGTATAACTGATGGAGGAGCCTTGCCCTGCAATGCTACTTGTTAGCCAAACCAAGCAAAGATTTTAAGGGGACACATGTACTTCTGTACATTATTTTTTTGAAAATTCAGCATGAAGCCTTTAGGTGTGAAACATTTTATTTCTGCATATACATCCAGGCTATCCTGAAGAATGGAAGAGCCATATTTCAAATCGGTGAGATGTCCTCATCCAAGCTGATCTCTCCAGAAGAAGTCGGCAGTAAAATACTCTCTACACTTCGTCAGGCATCAGAAAAGATGTTGGAGGTCCCTGTGACCAAGACTGTCATGGCTGTCCCTGCTGAGTTTGATGAACCACAAAGAAATGCAACGAGACAGGCTGCAGAGTTAGCGGGTATGTGAATGGTTTACTGTAGGTTACCTACAGTTCAGCAAAAGAGCATAGCAGATTATTCGCCAAGGTTTTCAGACTTGTAATTCTTTTTTAATTCTTGCCTAGTTTTTGTACTGTGCTTCTTTTTATCTTAACTGCCTCTCTTTCTTGCCTTTTTCAATTGCATCTGTCCACCAAAGGGTTAAATAGCACCTGTGAGGTAAATTTTCATCAGGGAGTTTTGCAAACTGTTGCCACCATGGAGAGGGATTGTCTGTGGGTTATTTTATTGATAAGATGTTGTAGTGTAATGTGCATGGGTGGAAAAAGTTGGGAAGCTTGGAGGCTCCTTCCCAGGAAACTTGGGTAATTGGAGGGAAATTTTGGTAACTGAAGGGAAATTTCACTTTTTGTACATGAAAATATGAACAGAATTGTGGGAAATTTTTCCCTTCCCAGGAAATAAACATTTTCCACTGACCAGATGTTGTGCCACCTGTGATCAGAATTCATGTCCTAGATATCAGCAACTTAGGAATCCAAATATCATTAGTAACTAGTGGTATTACTTGCTGCAGCTTACCTTTGTGGATTTTTTGGTGTTTTGCCTGTAGACAAATCTAAATTTGATTGTCCAAATGCCTTGCTATACCGATGGCACGTACTGTAAAGTACTGTATATTGTTTGGCATATGTGTAATGCAAATAGTAGTGTGCATCACAAATGCAGTGATATCAATCCAGTGAATGTTATGCAATACATCTGTTGTGTCCTCTGTACTCTTCTTAGCAAACTGGAAAGATACAGATTTCTGGGGGAAGGAGTTACTCGGGAAGGTACACTGAGAGGATGATTTGCAGAGCCAGCAGGTATTCTGTGTATGTTTGCAAACTAGAAAGGTACAGATTTCTTAGGGAAGGAGTTACTTGGGGAAGGTAGACTGAAAGGATGATTTGCAGAGCCAGCAGATATTCTGTGTGTGTTTGCAAACTAGAAAGGTACAGATTTCTTGGGGAAGGAGTTACTTGGGGAAGGTAGACTGAAAGGATGATTTGCAGAGCCAGCAGGTATTCTGTGTATGTTTGCAAACTAGAAAGGTACTGATTTCTTGGGGGAAGGAGTTACTTGGGGAAGGTAGACTGAAAGGATGATTTGCAGAGCCAGCAGATATTCTGTGTATGTTTGCAAACTAGAAAGGTACAGATTTCTTGGGGAAGGAGCTACTTGGGGAAGGTAGACTGAAAGGATGATTTGCAGAGCCAGCAGGTATTCTGTGTATGTTTGCAAGTGAAGTCTGCTGTATGTAGCTCTGCAAACATCCCAGTTGAGTGTTTTTCCACCTGTTGGGCTTGTTGCAGGAAAAGTTTTGTCAAAGAAACACTGCAGCCCTGATATATATACTTATTCAGATCTGGTACCTTATGATGACTTGTGGAATGGACTTATTAAATGTTCAGTCCAGAATTAGGACAGTTTATGTTACATTTGCTAACACTGATTAGTGCTGGGACCAGTTAGTGAATTTTGAAAACAAACACTCGCTAAGTATTTGCGAATGGTTAATGAATACTTGCAATAATGGTAAACGCCAAAAATTTCACGGAACTGATTGTAGCAACTAGCAGGATCGTGAGAGTAACATGTTTCGCAGAACTAGTTGTAAGGGAATCATGAGTGTAAGATCAACCAGCCAGTCACAACTACCAACACATTCAATACAAATTTTGTGTGTATTCTCATATGTATTTGTGTCAATGGAAGTCCCCATTGAGTTTGTGTTATGATCACGAGCACTGCTTTATGTCTTGGTATCTTTTCATTCCATGTTGTGGTCGGTACCTACTGTACGGCAGTTTATTTCTTTGAGACACCACAAATTTTACGATTGGTAACTTTTAATAACGGTTTGTTTCTTGTGTAAAATAACAAACTTTTGGTTAAGGTCATCAAGATGTCACATTTGTAAGATATTTGAGGGAGTGGATTGAAAGGCTTCTTTGGGAGTATTCACGTGATCACTTATCGTAACCGATTTTCCTCAGTTGCTTACGGTTAGCCAGTACTTGCTATTCGGTCCACTAACATTAATATGAGCTTTGAGCAGTGGATTGGTAGTGAAATGTTGTGGAACCATACAAGAATATATTTTGCATGTTTTTTTTGTAAGTTTTCCTGTAAAAGACATATTTTTACCAGTTTAAAGATGAGTCATTTATAACTATGTGTTTTCAAGTGGTTATTACCAAGATACACTATGTGATAAAATACAGTTGAGTTTTCCTTTTTCTTTAATTTCTAGGCCTGGAAGTTATGCGCATCATTAATGAACCTACTGCTGCAGCTATGGCTTACGGACTGCATAAACGAGAAGACGTAACAAATATTGTTGTCGTTGATTTTGGAGGGGGTACGCTTGATGTATCCCTACTGAATATACAGGGAGGAATGTTCCAGACATTTGCCATTGCAGGTAAGAGGAAGAAATAATATCCATATGTTTAATGAAAGTTTATCAATTGACACACCCCACTACCTTCGGGCATGGTGAGTCAAATGTGGGTCATTGACCAATGACAGTGTGATTCATGTGTCAGTCAGTGTGCCAACATTGTCAGTCACAAGAGTGACAAAACAGTGAATCATGCTACCTCAAATGTCAGTCACTTTACTGACAAAGGGGTGAGTCATTGTGGGTCATTTATTGCCCATTGTACAGTGATGTGAACCTTCAGCATTGCTCTCTATGTACAATCTTAACTTTTGTTAGTCAACTTGGTGACTGACATGTCAGTCAAACTTGCAAATTGTTCATAAGTGTGGTGACTGAAGAGTGTGTCACTTTTCACAAGTTGCCAGTCACAAACTTGACTGTGGGTTACATCCAGGTATGTTTTCTCAATGAAGTTGTGGACAATGACTGACCATATCCGGGGGTAGTGGGTTGCGTCATTCAGTTGGTAAGTGCATAATACTGTACTCCAGGCTTTTTCATGCTTTTCGTGGGAGGAATTTCAATTTTGTTTTTGTAGGGTGGCTTAGATCCAAAATTCTACATTCTTTAGCAAAAATGTGGACAAGGAAATAAATTTTAATGTCTGTGGACATTTAAATGGAATATGTAAGAGTCAGATACCATCATCATTGTTATTACAGCAATATGTCGTTGTTGTTTTGTTTTTGTTGTGATTATTGTTACTTTTATGATTATTTTTAAAATATGATAACATTTATACATACATTTATAACATTTATTTTACACTCTCAACTGGAAGTCTGTGTGCCACTAAAAAAAAAAAACACAACAAAGAAAGAAAAATTCATATGACCAAGCTTGAAGGTTTGTTCTAAAATTTTGAACAGTCCTGAAAAGCACAGCTTGAATGTCACCTACAAGTTTGTTACAAAGATTGGGGTCGCTTAAAGTTGTAAGTCAGCAATGGCGTAAAGTTTTTCAGTTTGACCCCAGTATGAAGGGAGTTTTGCCAGGACAACTAGAAAAGCTTCAAGAATCAAATCTACAAATAAAATCAGTTCAGGAACTTTGTTACTAGTTATTCAGTTGTCCCATCAAGTAAGAACGTTTGAAAATACAGTAGAGATATTTTGATCGTGTGTCTTTTGGAAAAGCACAAAATTATTTTTCACATAAATTTTTATGGGCTGTCACTGTTCTGTGATTATGAGTAATGTAATGGAAGCTTCCCTTATAGTGTAGGAAAAAGCATAAATGGGTTAGGTAAATACTTATTGTAAAGTAATGGTTAAATGGTGAGAAACTTACTAATGGTGGGGATCTTGTCTCAGATTATACCACAAGGTTTTGATGTTGTGTTCAAATCACTTATCATGTGTAGACCCCCTCTCCCTTCCTCCCCAATTTAAAAAAAAAAAAAAACTGTTGATATCCTGACATCCCATTGGTAATTAAACAGCCAATTAGCCCTATAGTGCATCTTTACTGTATAAACGCAATGACATAGACAAGGGTTGGAAAACTTCTGTCCTAACAAGGACCATTTGATGCTTACAAAAGCATTTACCGACAGTATTAGTGTATAGGGTATTAAGCATCTACATAATTAAAATATTTGGCAGATGGAAAGCAGGTACCAGTGCTGCATTATTTCTGTTTATTCTCTCCTTTGGGATGCTCATCAAACCAAAAGTTTTTCAGGCTTAAGTAATATTCTTTTCTTTTTTTTTTTGCAGGAAATAATCACCTTGGAGGGCAGGACTTGAATCATCGCCTTATGGTTTATCTTCAAGATCTGATTGAAAGGGATTCTGGGAAGAGTCTGACAAACCTAGAAGATATACAACATCTACGATTGGCTGTTGAAGAGACTAAGCTGCAACTGACCACTCGAAACAGTTCTGTTATGTCCATCGCACTACCCTCAGTACACAAACAACCATTCAACTTCACCATTACAAGAAAAGAGTTTGAAGAGATTAACAGAGATATATTTTTGAAAGTCTTGGAACCTATCAAGATAGTTCTAAAGGAATCTGAAATGACTCCCTCTGAGGTAGATGAAATAATTCTAGTTGGGGGGTCCACAAGAGTGCCAAAAGTAAGAGAGATTGTTGGGGATTTCTTTGGTAAACCACCAAATACGGAAGTTGATCCCGAGTTAGCAGTGGCTTATGGTGTTGCTTTACAAGCAGGTATTATAGGAGGTATGTGGCCGTTGAAAGTAAGTGCAATAGAGATACATAATCGTAAAGTTAGAAAAATAAATCTCAGTTAATAAAGAATTAATAAAGAATTTTAAAAGTTAAAAGAAAGAATTTGATATTGGTGGTGCTTTATGGTGGTGGGTAGGGGTAAAGGTAACAGAGTCCCTGGTTGCATATTTTTGTACGATTTCTGGAGTAAAGATGCAAGTCTTAGAAGTGGAAGTAGAGGGACCCATGACAGCTTTTGTATCGCAATGCTTAGGTTAACTATTGACATTGAACTTCCACTTTTTGATGGAAGACAGGAAAGGTGGGGGACACAGTAGCAATGAGTAAATGAATTCAATAGGTATGTGTGGAATGGAGGGTAGTGGACTGCTGTCATACTAGATCATGTCTATTTAAAAGGCACATTCTATGAGAAGTTTTATTGTGGGAAGTGGGACTTAATATAAACACAAGCAACTTAAATATTCACAAGCTGGTTTACAAGAAAAACACAATATTGTGATATTGTGTGCTAACACTATCTGTTGAGCATTGCTATGGCAACAGAGGCATCCAGGACCACTTTATTCTTTTCATGAAAAATATAAAGAAAAGGGCGCCTTCTTCTGATGGCATGTTGGTACATTGTTGATTTTATTTGGATGAAAAACCAGATGACCTAGTCATGGTATTTGTTTTATGCTTTTTGGTGATAACTTTATGGGATAGCTTCAGGCCAGGGTATTGCAAGGGATGCACACACTGGAAAGCACTGGTTGCCTTACTTGAAGAGAGAGACCTTTAGACAGAGCCAGTACTCCATATAAGTTTAAATTTTGTCTTTATTTTTACTCTTGATGTCTAGATGTGATTTTTAAGTTTACTTGTTATGAAACATAACATGGAATGGTGCAATAGACAGTATTTTACTGCAGTAAGGTAGACTATTGTTTTATATTTTACTGTTATCTGTACTTTAAGCTGTGTGTGACAGGGATTTTCCACTATCAGCCACTCCCTAGCATAAGAAGGTATATATGCCTAACTTTACATTTCAAAGGATACATCATGGTTTGGGCTCCGTACAATTGTTTTAGAGGCAATCATATCCTTAAAGTGGTCATGTTGGCTGTGCATCCATCATTTCATTTTTGCTGCACCAGTTTCTTTTTTGATACAATCTTGAAGCTGCTTAAATATCTAACTTTCAAGTTTTTCCCTAGACTCCCTTATCTAAGGCTTTGTACATTTGACTCCAGTAGGTGCAAACTTTGCCATGGAATTAACCCCTCCCCCCCATCCCCTTTGTGAAATATGGGATCTGTCCTTGAACATGTCAGCTATTTAAGCATGTCATATGTGCCATTATGTGGGCATATTTATCAGAAAAGATCAGTGAATCGATATGATGTTCACAAAATGCCCATCTGCTAATTCAAAATTTAGTAAGCTGTCACTTATTCCAGGTAGTGTTAAAACAGTCAGTGTTGGTCACTTTTGCACAATAAAGGAGGTCATATTGGGTTATTGGAATTGCAGTTTATATTTCAAGTCACTGACAATTACTAGACAAAAGTATTTATGAATTCCAAAATGTCAGTTACTTTAGGGATGATGTTAATGTCATCTTTGCAGAGGTATAAAAATAGGGATATTAAAGATAACATTACTATAGAAATGTTTGACATCATATCAGATTTTATCATATATACTCTGCTGGTTATGGAATAAGGAAATCCTTTACCACTGAATAAAGAAAGAAGAAGCAAATTTAAAGGACATTTTGCATTCTTAAAAGGTTGTGTGACATAGGAAATTAATTGATATAAAATATATAATGGGTCATTATTCGGAAAAATTTATTCAAATGATAGGAAAAGGATCTCAGAAGTGACATGAATTCCATAAAACATTTTGACTTGAAATCCAGTAATGGTATCTTTCATTCTATTTTCTTTTCTCTCATGATTGTAAGGGAAGGGGGAGGGGGGGGCTAGGGGAAAGGGGCAGCAGTGGTTTAAAATGTGCCACAAGGAGCCAAACTTAAACTGGAAATCAGCTCCATGAGGGGTTGGGGGGGGGGTTTAGGCTGTACTGCAAGTTTTGGAGAGATTTTGTTTTGCTTGAATCTCTTGAAGAGTATTTAAGGTTCTAGAGTGTAAAAGAAACAGATGTGACACCATAACCTTCCACAAGGCTGTCTTCAGGCATGGACCTGCAAGATATTTACCAGGGTCTGCAAGTAAGGGCCCTTTGCTACATTTATGTTTTATTTCTGTGTGAGGTTGTGTACTTAGGAGCCCTAATGCATTGCTTTATTTCAGGGCTTGTAATGCTGTCAAACATTCCTGATCTTTCACACCTTTCAGGTCTAGTATTGATGAATTTTTTTGTACTGTATCATCAAGTAAATGGAAACCAATGGATACTATTTCGATGCAGACACAATCTTCAGTGTAAGCCAAAAGGTAAAACAAAGAAACAACACTCTCAAACTGAGCTAAGTTCTCAAAAGGAGCACCAAAATTAAAATTGTCCAACTCACTCAGTCTTAGACCTGTACATTATGGATTTGTCATGCACAGGCCTTTTCCTGATGTGGCTGGCTGAAGGTGGAGGGGGGGGGGGGCAGAGAACAGAAGCTAGACCCTAATACTAACAGTCATAATGAACATCGATATTACAAAAGGAAGATTACACAAACCATCCCTATATTCTGCAGCCCCTCTTTTGTCTCAGTACTGTACTAAAAGGTTGTTAGATAAATTAAACAACCTTTCTGGTTATAGGTACAGTAATCCTTTTGTGATCTTTTCCTCAGAATTTTCTTGAAGACAGTACAGGGAATTGATAAAGATAACAAGGGGACATGCACTTGTGCTGTGAGATTTGTTTGCAGTCAACATATTGGAGGGCACCCATGGTCCCTTTGGGCCCCAAGAGTGGACCTACTGTAGCTGCAGTTCTGCACATGTACTGTATGATAGCAGTGTGTAAGTTAAGTGCTAGTAGACCATTGAAAAGAGCCTGTGAATGAAGTACACTCTGTATACAGATTATGTAGCCTTAACTTCAAGCATAACTCAAAATCTGTCCTTAACTGTGCATCCTTTATACACCAGAAGTATTACTGATAGGAAAAATCATTGAATAGGGTCATTAAAGCCATAAATAGGCCTGATAATTTAATAGCAGATAAATGCAGACCAGCGACTTCATGTTAAAAGCTTAACAGGCACTTGAAAAAGTTCTGCAAGGTAGAAGATTTAATCTTTTTCCTCTTTTATTGCATTCTTTTTCTGTCTAGAAATTTAAATGAAAGAAGTCTTCATAATTGGAAGTATCATGACAGCCCATCCCCTGTTGTCTTTCTTCCTGTTGTACTCCTATCTGATATGTTCCCGATGAAGAGGAATAATGTTTATCCGTGATTCAGTCACCGTTGGTTATCTGTACAAAAACAACTTCCTACACATCTGAATCAATGATATATCATGGTTCTGTATGCATGCATGGAAGTACTACCTCGGAGGTAGTACTTCCATGATGCATGGGTACATAAGTTTTATTCACTGTGCTGCATCTAGTGGCTTGTTTCGTATCCTAGGATCTACAAAAGCTGCTCTTGATGTTGTTTGAAAGGAATTATATTCAGCTTTCAGCCCTGGCTGATCTAGTTCTGGTTGGGAGGCAGGAAATGATCTTGGTTCTCGCTCTGAAAAAGGTAGATATAAAAGGGATGCACGAATAGGAGATTTTCAAGAGGCTATACAGTAGTATCACTCCCAACATGTATAGAAACAATCATATCCCCAAGTGCAATGAGCACTTTGATAGACATACCAGGTACATTCACTAGTCACTGCACTTTAATCTACAGTATACATTTGGCCATTTGCAACATTTATGGGGAGTGCCAATTTTTCCTTCCCCCTTCTTCCATAATGCCCCCCTGTCAACCACCCTTTTCCCTCTTCCCCAAAAATCATTGGATTTATAGGCTACTGTTGGCACCTGTTTGTGCACAAAAAAAAAAAATAAAAAAAAAAAATTCAGAAGAGTTTCCACATGTAGTATTGCTCAAACAGTCACTCAGAAAAATTTACAAGAATTTTTATCATAAAGTAAGTTGATAAATCAGCACTGTTGTTGTACATGAAAATATTTCTTTGTAACAAGTTTAATAGGTGGTTTGCAAGTATCTCATATTCAAATACCTGTAGATGAGCTTCATAAATTTGCAACACCATGGTGTGTCATAATTTGGAAGCAAGGCCTTAAAAGAATAGTCCAGAGCCAAATTTGTGTTTGATATGTTACAGAGGAACATATTCTAAGCACTCTGGTGAAAT
>WURT03166708.1:0-10577 GCA_009936505.3 Holothuria glaberrima | reverse complement strand
TATATATATCAAGTATGAAAGGTATCAAATATTTGTATTTTGAGCTATTGCATTTGCTAGCAAATTCCAAGATTTTTGTTATTCACCTCTAGTGACCTCAAATAACCTTTGACTGTGATCAAACGCAATGGGAATCATCTTCTGGCTATAATGCATAAACCTGCTAATGAAAGGTTTCCATGCTTCCCACCATAGGATATCATTTTTACAAGGTTTTGAGCTTTTCACCTCTCATGACCTCACATGACCTCTGATCTCCACCAAAAACAAAAAAAATCACTCTCCATTTCAATATGATAAATTTATGTAAAGTATCCACTGTCGCAACCTTAAGATACTGTATTAACAACGTTTTTTTTTTAGTTCCAATGACCACTGACCTAAACAAAAAACTACACGATTCTTCCCCTGAATATGGATAATCCACACAGCAGATATGAATACTATCCATAATTCGTATCATGGAAAACAGCATTCACACACAATTCCAGAATTTCAGTTTTACCTCTGTTGACCTCAGATAACCTTTGGTCCGTATCAAAAACACTGGGGTTTATCTTCTGACTATAATGCATCCCCATGCCAAGTATGAAAAGCATCCATACTTTGTATCTTAAGATATCCACCGACTGCATAGTCAAGTGGTTAGAGCATCCAACTCGCAGCCAGAAGGATGGGGGTTCAAATCCTGGCCAGGTCACACCAAAGACTTTTAAATGGAACCTACTGCCATTTTGCATGGTACTCAGCAAGGGCAATGGAGTAGGAACAGTGGCGTAGTCAGAAGGGGGCAGGGGGCAAAGTGCCCCCCACAGAAATTTTAGGGACGCGATGGGCGATGTCAAAAAAATGAAAGAAAACAAAAAAAAAGAGTGAGCAAAAAGAAAAAACCGCGAGAGGAGGGAGGGATGCAAGGGTGGTGACAATGGGGGGTACAGGGTAGCCATATCCCCCATCGGGAAGGCTGTCCCCCTGTCGAGGAATTTTTACAGTGTTTTCTGGGAGTCATAGTCGATACGATAAAGTATGCAGTCCCCGACGGTGACTAGTCTCCCCGATAGTTTACCTGTTTTTGCTCTCAAGAGGACAATTTCTCTAATAAGAACCCAAAATTTTTGGCGATTCTTCAATACTTCCATTCCACATAGCTAGATAGCATAATTCCTGTCAACCTCTTCAAGTAACAGGTAGACAGAGTACACAGGTTTTATAGAGCTCGTAAATTTCGCCCATATCACAAAGCCTATAGTTGCTGTTCTCTTGTGCGTGTCATGTGGTAGGTCAGTTGGTGTGCAACTTACGGAGTAAAGTTTGGCTATTCCATTGGGTAGTTCAGGTGGTTTCGACACAATGTATGTTATCCCTGATACGGTCTTCAACTCCTACAGTTTCTATTTTTTTTTTCTTTAAGTTCTTAATGATTACATATGTTTTTTGTGAAAGCCTACCAAAGTTTTTGCGCTTTGAAACTTCACGATTAAGACTCAAAAGAAGTTTTCAGTGTGCAACACAGCTTCTGAAGTACTAAGTGATATTACGCAAAATATTCCCTGCAATGGCATGAGATGAGTAGACTCATTTATATTCCCTTCTCACCACCCCCTGAAAATAGGGGCTGTCGAAAATTGGGGTTGCTGGCATGGCCCGGCCGGCTATTGGGAAAATTCTGTCGCCACCCATGGTCGGTTTACTAATTTTGGCTTTCCAAAGGGTCATTTCTGAGATAAAACCCAAAATTATCGGTACCCTTTGCCACTCTGCCTCAGTTCCGTTATTTATAGCTAATAAAGTGCAAACCCTTTCCACCTTTTCAAGTAACTTAATAAGTAGAATTCATGGATTTATGTAAATGTCGGGAATTTCATCTCATTTCGCTTAACTTAGTTAATGTTCTTTTGTGTCTCTCATGCCATACGGCTAGTGACTCGAAGAGGGAAGTACAATGTAAGTTGTGCCCGATAGGGACCAACTGCTCGAACAATTGACTTATATACAGTAATCTTTAAATAAGTACAGATTTTTTCTAGTGTAGGCTTACCCAAAAAAATTTCGCGCGCTTGGCGCACTTTTCCACAGTTTAGATTCCGGGAAAAACATTAAATCAGAGCAGAACTATTTCCCTCTAGCATACACAAATTTTATGCCATATATATACCTCACAACGGCATGGTATGGAGCCTGCCCCCCCCCCCCGGGCAAATCCTGGCGCCACCCATGGAGGGATGAGAACGTTTACCTTCCTACTGACTTGTATATGTGTTATGAAGCAATATGGACTGGAAAATGGAAGCTGGATTTTTTTAGGGTGTTAACTATTTTTGAGTGGCGGCCATTTTCACTCAGAGGGCGGGTCGCCCCTCTTTAACCCCTCGTGGAGAACACTGGGATCTAGTATAAAAAGAAACAAAATATAGTACCATTTTGCATCTAAGGCCTTCTAGACAGCAAAAAATTTTCAAAAGGGGAGGGGGTGGCTATGCCCCCGAGTAGGGAAAACATCTTCATATTCTGACCCTTGCTAGCCCATGCAACCTTCGACTGGCATGAAAACAATGCATCTATGGTGCCCAACATGAGGCATCCACATGGCAACATTAAAACCCTTAATGCCACCTTCCTGAAGGTATCATGGTCACCAGTATTACCTCATATATACTTAAACATGCTTTGTCAAGAAATCTGTTGAAATAATCTTTCCCTTACATCAAAACTTGTCACTCATTCCTAATCAACATGAGGCTCCCACATGACAGCTATGGCATCTATCCCTGTTACCGCCTCTTAAAATGTCCACATTTTAAGCTTTCAGTATTTGGCCTCTGCCAACTTCATTCAGATTTGACCACAGCCAAAAATGATAGACTTCTTAAAGTAGTCCTCAATGTGAGACATCCACATTCCAAATATGAGATCCTCAAGATTACCCCCCTTGAAATATTACATTAAAAGCAAACACTTGGCACAACATAAACACATGCATAATTCACAGTCACATGATTGCTTTTCATATCTTGTTCCAACAAGAATAAAGGACAAAAACCTGTACAAAAATAAGCTTTCTAAACTTACCAATATATGTCAGCTGTTTGGTCTTATTATTGAATGTAAAGTCACCATGGGTACTGGTAGCTGGGTCAGGCATACCCTTAGTTCCATTCCAAATATGCCCAATCAATGAAAAAGCATCTGGTCTCTGTAAGAAGTTATGAGTAATGTAGACATATTGGCCATCAACAAAGCTGTCAAACCGGGCTGTGTAAGAGATATTTGTTACGTGTTCAACATTTTCAAATCGCATGTTGTAGTTCTCTTTCTCTACTAATGTAGCCATCCACCCACTTACATGGGTCAGCCGCTTTTTGTGGTATGGTATCACTGACACTCCAAATTGGTTTGTCAGGAACACCTTTTTATAATGAAGAGATGCTGGTACCGGATTGTTCCAGGCCATACGATGAAGCGTCACAGTTTCATCACAAACAGCAGCCCGAACAGACCCCCAACTTGAATGCTCTACCTCAAATTCACAGTGGTCTGGGGGCAGGTTATTATTCTGGGGAAGCAATATGTGGTTAATGCCCCCAGTGAGAGTTCCATCCAAATCCTCATACCAACATTCATGTTCCCATTTGAATGATGTAATCTTTGGGGCATTGAACCATTCAAGGTTTTTAAAACGGCTTTCAAAGCCCCCTTGGTCAGCCTTACAATTTTTGCAGGCTTTGATGCTGACACAAAGGGGGCGGTCAAAGTTGACAAATTTAACACCATCTATAGTAAGGCCAGAAGTCTTAGGGAGTTGCAAGCCCACAGCAGTGCACTCCCCAGTTGCATTGTTGTCATTGACTTCACTGTACCCGACGACCACACTGTTGTTAACATATGATCCTGTCTCTCCCCACACAGAAAATGTTGTTAAGAATTCCATTCCTACGAGCTTAGCATCTGTGATCAAGAAATTGTGAAACTGTACACTCCCAACCTCTACTGCTTCAGCACCTTTGTTAACCTCCCAAGCAAAAAATGTATTAAACTTGGCTGGCTCAGATGGGAAGTAGGTAGGGTGAATCCATATACCATACCAACCTTGAGTATGAGCAGAATTATTATAGAACTCTCCCAGAGGTACATGTCTTGGCCGTACTCTCAAGGTGAAGGAGGGTCCACCTGGGTTCTCTGGGGCATTATACCAGAATCCACAATGGCTGCCTCCTGCTGCAGCATTGTGCCTGACAGTGTTATTTGGGTTTGTAATCCAGTAAGCTGCCGGCGTGACATCAACATTTAGCAGACTACTACTGGGTCTTACAAACACCGCTAGATTGTACTGAAGTGTATTGCCAGTTTCAATACCATCTTCTAAGAAGAAAGCATGTCCCATTACATTGTATACCACATTGTGCTCCACAAGAAACCCATGGACCCCATGGATTGTCACAGCCCTGTTAAAGGTGTTGTAGATGCTACATCCTCGTACATATGACCCTCTGATGTCTCCAGACATATGAAAGTGAATGGGATAACGGCCAAGTCTAAATGCCTGTCCTGCGTGAGTGACCTCCACATAAGAAATTCGGCCTTTGATCCAATTTTTGTTCATCTCTTTAGCAAAGAGCATGATGTGGGCTCCATACTGGTCACTTCCAGTCTCTTCTCCAAACCGACCTTGGAAACATGTCTGAGTGGAAAATTGATCTGAAATCCAAACACAATTTAGTGTAAAAGGAAGAGTCAAATGCTCTTTTTTTCTTTCAAATTTTTACTAGCTGGAAAAAGTAACCCTTCTGATTTCATCAAAATGATTTTTGGTTCAAACTCTAATGACTTTGTAAGGAGATAAAATTGAAAACACAATGGTCATTTACTGGGCAGTAAGTCTAACCCCAAGTGAGGTAAACTGTATCAATGAGAAAATTCAGAAATACATTTAGGATTTAGCTCTACCAAAATTCCAGTCTGCTAATGTTTTCATACAGATACAAACAAATTTTCAATTCCACGTAAAGAGCTAACCCAATCACCTTTCAAAGCTAAATTTCAAAATAAGTTCTGATTGACTACAGATTAATATCAAGCAAACCACCATTTCAAACTCAACTAGGAAGCCAAAATGCTCAGTTATTCCTTGCCATGTGGATTTAATTTTAGTACTATGGTTTCAAGTTGACATAGTTTCATTGTGAATTTACTGTTTTTAAACTTAGGTATCAAAAGTTAAAATTCCTTGGGTAAAGATCAAATAAGGTTAAGCAGCTATTCACAGATAAGCTTCTGGTGACCTCAACACCACCATAAACAATACAGATACTATCAACCAAGATAAGAAACCCATAATGCAAAGTATGCAGATAATACATATTTTCCTTTTTAGGATATCATTGTACCAGGTTTTCACAGTTTGACCACTGAGAACTTCAAATGAGCTTTACCTACACCAAAAACACAAGTAGTTATGAATTAAATATTCGGCACTTAAATGTCAGGTACGAAATTCATGGTTTTCTTCCAAGACATGTTTATAATGTTCTCTCAGTCTGACCTCTAGTTACATAATATTTCCTTTGCCCTCTGCTAAAACTTACAAACATCAACTACTTAATGTGGGGCACTTAACTGCCATATATTGCATTAAGAGTGTATCCCCTCTGGAGATACCATGTTTTAAAGATTTCCACAGTTTGGCCTAACAAGACCCCAAACAACCTTTGACATCCACCAAAAAAGGTACCTTCAACTAAATATGGGCCATCCAAATCTTTATTGAACAATTCCTTACACTTACCCTTCTTGAGATATCATGTTTACAAGATTCTAATCTTTTGACTGCCCATAACCCCAAATGACCTTTGACCTCCACCACACAATATGGCTTATCTGCTTAATATTGAGTACCCACATGTATGAAATTCTCAATGTTTATCTACCTTGTTTACAACCATACCATTCCAACGAGGATACCATGTTTACAAGCAGTTTCAAAAATATTTACTCTTTAACCTCTGTTGACCAGAAATGACCTTTGACGTTCACAAGAAATAATAGGGATCACCTATTTGACCCCACATGACTTTTGACCCCTATCAAAACAATAGGCACAACCTACTCAACATGAACCATTCATATGCCAAGTGCCATTCATATGCCAAGTATGAAAACCATCAGTTACGTACCCTTCTTGAGATATTGTGTCTACAAGGTTTTTGACCTCTCATATCCCCAATGACCTTTGATCTCCACCAAAATGATCATCTCTGGTGACCTTAAATGACCTTTTACCTACACACACACCAAATATGAAATCAGTCAAGGTTTCCCTTCTTGAGATATCGTGTTTACAAGTGAAGCATACTGTGCAAACATGCACAAACATGCACACACGACATCACCATTGCATAGATTTATTTTACCCTCTGCAAGGAATCAAAAATTAAAGTGTACATTAAGTCTAAAGTTTCAACCAGAAAGCCAAAAGGCTTAGTGACTCCTTGCCATATGATATTGTAACAAACATGAATCACCCATATGACAAGCATGATATCCCTCACAGTTATACTACTTGAGATATCATGTTAACAAGGTCACAACCTTTTAAAATCTTGTAAACCAAAATGACCTTTCACCTCCACTTAAAACAGTAGGGATCATCTACCCTATATGGCCATCTACATGGTAATCCAAATACAAAGTATGTGGTCCCACACAGTTATCCTCCTTAAAATATCATGTTTACAAGGTTTTGACCTTTTGTGTCCCAAATAACCTTTGATCTCCACAAAAATGATACGGATCATCTACTCAATATAAGCAATCCATGCGTTGAGTATGAGATCCCTTACAGTTATCCTTCTTAAGATATTGTTTACAAGGTTTTGACCTTTTGACCTATTGTGACCCCAAATGACCTTTGATCTCCACCAAAATGAAAAGGAAGTATTTCCTCAACACAAATAATCCACCTGTCAAGTGTGAGATCCCTCACATTTATCCTTTTTGAGATATTGTTTACAATGTTTTGACCTCTGGTGACCCCAAATGACACTTGACCTCTACTGAAAATAATAGTGCTCATCTACTCAATATGGGCATCCACAATGTAAGCATGAGATCCATCACAGTTGCCCCTCTTGAGATATTATGTTTACATGGTTTTGAACTTTTGACCTCTGGTGACCCAAAATGACCACTGACTTCCACCGAAAACAATAAGGTTCATCTACTCAATAAAGGCAATCTATCAGTATGACATCCCTCCAAGTTACCCTTCTTGAGATATCATGTTTGTCACAAGCAAAGAGTCACACACACGAGCACACACACAATATCACCATTGCATAGATTCCTTTGCCTGGCAAGGAATCAAAAATATATGTTACACAGCTTGAAGACTGAATTCATATGGTCCAACTCACATCTTCACAGGACATCCTGACCTGACACAAACTGCATGTTGAAGGTTATTAACCCAATGTTAAATTTTAGATTGCACAATAATTTGTGGTGTCATTCTTGTATTACTCAAATTCCATCTTTGTTTTTCTTTATTTTTGTGAAGCCACCGCACCTTGTGCCAAAATGTTGCCTCTTTCTTCCTGTTATGGGATGACTAGGCTGTGCAAGTCCTCTCCATACAACATATGCTATGCTAGAAAACAGTAAACTTTTCAAGGTTATAAAAACATTTTATTTTCAAAAGCAAACAGAAGCAGGTAACGCGAGTTGTACAAGAAGGACATCACAAATTACTGCACAATCAACTATTTCAAATTAATTGAGTTTCTTTCAACTTTTTATATCTGTGCAATGTAATAAGCTATGGAGATGGGAGTTGGATTAATGGGATTTATTTTTCAACCTCTGAAAATACACATTCTCATAATTCTAGATTTTATGTACACTTTTAATGCGATGATACAAAATACTAGTCTTGCACATGCAGTCTCTGTGATTTGTACAACTTCCTCAAAGCAAGCATTGTAATTCTGTGTTAACTGACGAACTGACATTTCACAGTGTCTTCACACTTACTTGTGTCAATGTTCCTACCACAAGCTTCAATTTTTTCAACCCACTCCTCATGAACTGACCCACGGAATTTGACGTTGTGGGAAAGGAGGCCAACCTCTGCTCTGGTTTCAAGGATGATATCATCAATTGTCTGGTTCAAAGAAATGTGAGTGTACTTGAACCTGGGAATGACAGTTAGCGTCCTCCTATCAGTTGAGATACCTGGATGGTAAAATACAAACTCTGTAACAAAATGGTTTCACTGGAAGAATGTTGTACTAAATGGTAGCAACACTGTCATAATTCTCTGTAGGATACCACCTTTTGTGTAAAACTTTGTGATGGCTACAGAAACACACAATGCCAAACAATTAAGAAAAACATGAAGTTTTATTTCCATGTTTTAAATTAAAATAAAGAAAGCCAAGTTTTTCTTTTTTTTTATTTTTTTACTGTAAAAGTTGCCATGCTATTTGAAATATCATCCTACAACCTTCCCTTGTGACATTATAATTGAAGCTAGAGGTATGTTGAATGTAGGAAACGAATTTGTATCAGTGTTTGTTGGAATTTATTTGTATTGTTATTTTGTATGACTGTTATTTTTGCATCATAGTGTTACACCTGTAATGGAGTGAGTGTGTTAAATGTATCTACCGAGATGTGTATTTGTTATGTTAATTGATCAGTAGTCTTAAGTTGCACATTTGTATATGTGTGTCTGTGTCTGTGTGTAAAGTTAAGTCAGTCTTTAGCCGGTCCTGGGAGACGAATACATGTTGTGTTTTTGCTCTGCACGGAATCTCCTGCATGTAACAGTTCTCTTTTCTTCTCGAGTATACATCTTTCCCAAATCATAAGGGCCCGAAAAACAAAGGCTCGGCCCATGTTACATTCTGGTGGCAGCGGTGTTTTAAACTATATTTTGGTGAGCCCTGCATCGAATTTTATGCCTTTATTTGTTGTATGTTTTAGACTGACGAGATGGGCAATGCCCTTTTGTTGTTGTTGTTGTTGTTGTTGTTGTCGTTGTTGCTGCGGCTGTTGCTGTTGCTGTTGTTGTTGTTGTTTTTATTGTTGTTGTTGTTGTTATTATTATTACATATTTGGTACAAACAATAGTGAAGGTACCAGGTAAGTGGGTATAGACCAGAGATCTGAAACACACACAGTGAAGTGAGTGCACCCCTTACCCTAGCTTATGAAAACTTAATAAGTAGATAAATAATGTTCAGATAGTCTTTTACGAAAGTTCTTCACAGAAGGGATTTCCTGCAAATCCAAAGGAAGATCATTCCAAAGTCTTGTAAAATGAACAAAGGGAGAATGAAAGTAGGTTTGAGTTCTTGCAGTCCAGTGAAGTAGTCTTCCTGGAGCATGATTGCTAGGTCTTATGAACTAATTAAATTCAGCTGGACAAAGGCCATCAACAACTTTTTGACCAAGAACTAGTCTCTGTAAAGCAAGGTTGTGCTTGATACTGATAATGTTAAAATGCTTTAGTCTGTCTTCGTAAGAAACTAAAACATTTGGAAATTTTCTTCAATAAAGAATTCTGGTAGCCCTCCTTTCAACAGCTTCCATACAATTGAAATATTGTTGAAGAGAGACCACGGGAAATATCACTGACGAAAGCAAGAAAAAGAATGGGGCCTAAAACTGATCCCTGTGGCACTCCACTATAGACAGTCTTCCATTCAGAAAATGCCCCTTGAAAGACTACTCCTTGTTGGTGCATCCATAGGAAGTCCTGAATCCAGACAAGAATGTTTCCTCTATTTGCCAACTTATGTAACTTTAAAATAAGTTTATTATGAGGTACTCTGTAAAAAGCAGAGCTAAAGTCAAGAAAAACAGCATCCACCAAATTGCATGAAGAAGTATCTGATGAAGAAGAAATAAGATGATGAACTTTGGATAGCATAAGCTCACAGTTTCTCCCTGGACAAAAACCAAATTGGTTTGTACTAAGAATATTGTTTTCATCAAGAAATTGCATGAATCTAGAACAAATTAGCTTTTCCATAATTTTACTTGCAATGGGTGTTAATGAAACTGGTCTATAGCTCGAAGCAACAGCTTTTGGTTTAGGAGACCCTTTGTAAACTGGTACAACATTTGCCATTTTCCATTCCAAAGGTACCATTCTATTAGAGACTGAAAAGTTAAAAAATTGACACAGAACATAGGATAACACCCTTCTTCCAAGTTTAAGAAAAACTGGCAAGACCCCGTCTGGACCAGCTGATTTACTTGTGTTCAACTGTGATAAGATATTATGGACCTCATCCACAGTAAAACTTGAAAATTTAATAGAAATACTTGATGAATCACAAGAAGAGTCCAAATTTGAAACATCCACAGGTATGTATGGCTGAGGACCATGAGAGGCAAAAAAGTGCATGAAATTTTGGGCAATTTCATTCGCATCAGTAAATAAGGTGTCATCAAAGAAGAGAGATGTCACCTTAGAAGTCCTTCTTTGAGAGCTAATAGATCTCCAAAATTTCTTTAAATTATGATTTGCATCCTCAGCAATGCCTAATATAAATGCCCTGTGAGCCTTACGGATC